>CALNHX010002421.1:0-179487 GCA_940337035.1 Agriotes lineatus | reverse complement strand
ACGACTTTTAGTTGTAATATATAGTATAGCACATGATATGTTATATTTTATAAATAATTATGTATCATAAGTACGCTGTACATATTAACCCGAAATATATATATAAAATTTTCTATGCGACCATTGGTTTCTGAGAAAAACGCTAAAAACCACCGCAGTGCGTGTTAGGGATGGTTTTTGGGGGGCGAAGCTACCACTTAGGAGTTGCGAACTCTTTTGTTTTTGAAAACTCTTCCATTGGTGCGTATAATCTCCAAACGGCAAAACATTATAATTTATTTTTCCTATTCGACCATCCTTTATCTAATAGACTTGTCTGTCCGTCCGTCCTGTCCGTCCGTCCGGGACGCTGTTTCAGCAGCCAAACCGTAAGAGATAGAGAAAAAAGTTATGAAAGTTATATGTTTGGAATGATCATGTCAGCTCAGGAACCGAATTTCAGTCACGTGACACTTCCGGTTTTCGAGAAATCACAACAAAGACTGTTTTTCAAATAGAACGCGTATTAAATAAAAATGTTTCAACAGCCAAACGGAGCTGCGACCCTCTGCGCCTTAAAACGTGGATCGGTTAGGCAACCACTTTGATACCTTCCAGGTACAGTTTTTATTTAATACGCGTTCTATTTGAAAAACGGTCTTTTTTGTTTTTTTAAATGAGACATTTGTCTCCCTGGGTTGCTAGTTGTAGGTCTAATATCAATGGACTATATTCAAAGCTAAACGAGTTTATTCAAAGGAGACGTTTAAATGCTTCTTAAATATCTAATAAATCTGCAGAGTTTTTATCCTTTGTTGGCTATTTAGTGAAAAGCCGGTTCACAAGATTTTCCTGAATAAGAAGCATATTTGTATCGATGTAGTTGGAAATTTTCCAGTCTCTTATGTACTTATCAAGAAAATTTTCTATAGTTTTTAGAATTAATGACGTAAGACTTATAGGTCGGCGAGACATACATAAGCACAGGTGTTTTTTAATAATGTTCTTCTATTTATGTATGCGGACCTATTAAGTGCTGATTTGTTTTTCGGGGATTTTGTACTTTCCGTGTCGTTAATTATTTCAGCATCATCTAATTGCGAAGATGAACAAATATGAAACGTAATCGCTCAAAAACAGAGCATGTGTCATCTGTAGGGAAAGTACTCCTAGCGCCCTTCGAAGTAATATCTCTCGACCTCTACTTACCTTTGAGATCGACGGTATGTTCCGGAAAGCCTGTTTAAACTTACCGTAAAGAAATTCGTCGCTCTCCCTTAAGGGCCAATTTGAGATGAGGAAGGAACATGAACTGGCGACACATTCAGCGAATAGGGGGGCTGTTCCAAGACACCGTTTTAGTGCAGGCCGATGGCACAACCTCCTTTGTGCACGATGACTTGCCTGTCGAAGAAAGTGGTGAGCAAGGTTTTGATCTTCGATTTTTGGAGGTAGAGTGTCTCCAATCGCCATTTCATGCACTGTCTCTTAGTTTCTTGATCGCAGTGAAAACCCCACGAGTAGTCACCAGTAACATCTGAATGCAGAAAATTTGGGCCACACTGTTGGCTATTGTAATAAAATCGGGAGAAGTGTCTTCTCGATGCGTTTTCTGTTCAGGAGTCACATTGTGTGACACGAATTTATCACACACCGTACCTTTCTCTAAACCCTTGTCCAGAATGGTTTTCAAAGCTTCACGGTTAATTCTCAATTCCTGCACCATTTCATGCTGTAATCGGAAGACCAAGCTTCGAATCATCGGAAAGATCCTGCGGACCTTCATGAAACCGGGAAAACCATTGGAAGGCACGAATACGATACAAGGCTTTGTCGCTGCATACAGTTTTTTACATTTAAAATGGTTTCGTGGCCGCTTTCTCCAGTTTGAAACAAAACTTGATGTTTACTCTTTGCTAGGTGTCTGCCTTGCGTCACACGTGACATATACACCAACTTGGTTACCAGCATGCACAGCCTACCACGCAAGCTTTGACAGGATGTCGCTTTAACTATGTATAGACGGGGAGTTTCAGCCAAAAACTGTTTTTTAATCGGACACACAATTTCTTCTAGCGTCCACGGTGGTTCTAGTCCAGTTTTATATTTGTTCCACCATATAATATAAACCAAGCAAAATATTTGTGCTTTTTCTACTATCTTTGTGTTCTCTCTTCTGTTCACTAGAATTTGCTCTGCTGATTGCCTCAATAATTCTATTGAATTGTATGTGCAAGAGTAACATCAAACTTAATAGCTATTTATGTAACAAGGAATGTAAGGACCTATTAACATTTGAGGTAGGCAAGTACAAGCCAAGACGAAGTCGCGGCTTGTTGCCTGCCGAAAATGTTAATAGGCGATACATTTCGAGTTATCTTATTATATTTTTACTGCTGGTTATCGAAATGTTCCTAGATTTTTGAAAAAATCGCTTGGTTTGTCACCTGTCACCAGGATTAGTTTTCGTGAGTCGTGTTATCTGTGAGTGTCACATGTCACATAAACACATGCAATTTATAAACAAAACGTCTAAATCTGCATCTTGCTTTGCTAATTTTATTATCCTAGGAACTTAACAATAATATTAAGTTCCGTTGTCAAGAAAAAGCAGCAAACAAATATAACCCTCGACTTACACGTTTTGTTACTAAGGCTGTATCACTGACTTACATGCTCAGCAGCGGGAAAAGAAAATTAGAATATGTTGATAGTTTCTATTTTTGTACACATTCAGTTACTGGAGACATTTAGAAGAATAATCTTCTATTAGAATTACAGTGTAGAACGAGGTATGAAATATTGCTATCTAATGTAAGTAAAATAATAATGATTAAGAGCATAATTTTTGATATCTTGGAATTAAATAGCTGAACTGAAAACTTAATTTCCGTGCCTTGAAAATGGGATGAGATTCTCTGCGTTCAAATTACGGTCGCAGAGTGTGGAACTTAATTTTTAATCTACCCAATCAATCTTTTACCGATACCGTCAGGTCTTCAAGAAACTTCTCAAAAAGGGTAACACCTTTACTGCCAAGCAACGAGCTACTTCCAAATCATGAATTTCCCTTTCCTTGCTGATGTACTAATAAGTAATAAGAAAAAATTGGAAAGTAAAATTGGTTATAAAACACAGTAGCACTTTAAAAAATTGAAAGCGTGTTAGCTACATAGCGTACGATTGACAACTATTATAGGACCTGCAGTTAGTTTCTTCTTACTTCAACACCTACTGCCATTTTTGAAAGTGTCTAAAATTGTGATTGCTAGTTGTCATAAAGAGCAAAAACATGTCAGTGTTTGTTTACTGAACAACTCGTATAAAAGCAAATAATATTATGTAAAATTAACTGATACATATTTTTCGTAGGAAACTTTTACAAATAGTCTGTGCAGCCATTCCTAAAGTTTGGCGTTTAAAATTCCTTGATTAAACAGTGCTCACATTTTGAATTATTTGTGAGGGACCCTTGAAATAATTGATGCGTCCCCAACCGAAGTTGATACGTGCTCTGCTTTACGTATTTATGGTTTTGAATGGGCAGTGAGAAACATGCAGATGCTTAATTACTACTGAAAAAGCAGAAATTAGCGCAACTTCCACTTTTCACTCGAACAATTCCAAATACAATTAAGATTGGGTTTACAACAAAATTATACAATATTAGGAAGTTTGCCAAAAGCTAATTCAGGTATAAATAGAGTGAAATTAATCGAGGTTGGCAGTTTTTACCTCCACACAAAAAGCAGCCCCAAGACAAAGTCCAATTAAGCCTGGTCTGAGCCCACATTTCGCCTTATTTTGATGTTAATTTGAAGGCAGACGCGTGGCACCGGCTGCTTTCATGCAATCCCTTAGAAAAGCTTAGTGTATTTTTACTGCGTTTTAATTTTTGATGACTTAATCGATACTTCCGCTGTAAACGTACAGTTTAACTGATCCGCTCGTCTGCTCCGGTTTCACTTTCCAAACGTACGCGGCCTACATAAATTAGACACCCTTGTCATACCACCAAATGGAATCAAAATCCTGAGCGAAATTCCGGAATTTAATTTTGGGACGCAAACAAATAGCCTGCATTTAGGATCGACGCATTATTTTGGAACGCAATTGTCTTTTGACGTTTTCTAGACTAGACCTAGCGCACAGTTGTAAAAATATTTTTTGTCAAAGACTCAGGTGTAGGAGTGATACAGAGCGTAACGCCAAGCTCTCATTAATGTCATTTTTCTAATCCAAGATAACCGCAAACTTCTGTGAATGATCAGAATATTCAATAATTGAACCTAATACCCTTATAAGGTTAGGGAATTGCTCCAAAATTCTTCTCGACCCACTGATATCGAACGGAGGTTGATTGTTCGTAATTCAAATCCCGTTCTTAAAATTCAAAAACGGTATATCTATTACAGTACAATCGGAATTTTACGACAGCACTAGACCGCGGTTACCACAAGTCAGTTTGCGTTGGGAGGCAATGCTATTAAAGCTCCCGGGTATTGAATATCCAAGAGCTTTAATAGCTAACTCGTGAGTGGGTGTGGTCCACGGAACTCGTGAAGTCCGGACCTGCTTGGGGATGGTCAAAATAGTAAGATTCCAGGAGCCATGTACTCAGGGCAGCTATGAGAGGGTTGGTGTTGTCACGAAGCCTGTTCTATAGAACTGCAAGCTTCAAACAGTTGTGCGGTGTGCCAAACAGGGGTTGCTTAACATCAGATCAGGACCCCACTAGTGTTGTAATTGATACAAGCGACCGACTCGGGATTCACTGCCCGATAGACTCATATTGCTAGCTTGTACCTAATATTCCTGAGAACTTTTAGATGCGAGTTATTTTAATTATCTGGACGGAAGCCATCTTACATATATTCAGAATTTTGCTCTGAAAGATTTACCGCTACCACGGTACGACACTCTATGACCTCACATCCCTAGATAAACTCGTCAAACGCTTCAACTAATTCAATCCCCCGGGGCGGCAAGACACACACATCTGACTATTACTAAATTTCGTTCGTAAGTCTTAGAGTTCGCTTAAGGCCTTGCAGCACTGTAAACTAGAATGCGCTCAAAATGTTAATGGCGTAAGGTGGTTAATTTATTAAATATCACAGAACATATGCGAAACGGAATAGATCACCATCTGCATTCCTTAGCTAACAAGTATATTTATAGATTCATATAGCTTACCTTGGAATGCAGCAATTAGGTTGGCGGCGTGAATAAAAAATTCAAAATTAACACTCGAGCCAGAACGAAAGTTATCGGAGGCAGGCTTCAAGATAATGTAGAGCCGGACCTGAAAATGAAAGCCACGGAATACAAAATCTGCGGATTCACCAACGTGAAATGAGATTCCAGCGAAGTTGACTAATGGCTATGGAAAATCAGCGGCGATATACGGAAGGGCTGTGGATGTGCGAATGAATATGGAACAGCATAGAAATCTGACATCCGAACAAATGTTGAATGTAAAATGTCGCTGCAATGCAATGATACGAAGCGGAAAGTAGTTTAACAATTTCTAGTTGGAAAAAGACAATAGTGGCTGAAAATTTCATAAAATGGCTGCTACACGAAACTCTACAAAACTCAACAATGTAATCTGCCTCAAGCTTAGTTGCAGAATGCCAACAGACTGAAACGTATGCGCGAGAACTCGGCGAACACTAACCTTTTATTTATGCGAGTAAATTATAGTGAGGGGGGGAGGTCAATTTCGAAACTGACCTAAAAAAAATGAAAAACTTAACTTTGCATTTATAAACTATGGCCCTTGTCGAAGCTTTTATCTTAATAGGATACCTTCAAAGATATTTTATCTGTTTTGAGCTTTTCAAGGATATTACATACATAAAGTGAATTTAGTTCTAGTTAAAAACTCTTTGTATCGTATCATGGGATGTCGGAAATTATATTGCTGCTTAACCTTTGATTATTTTTTATTGCTGTTGCGAGAAGCCGTATTGTCGAATTTACTATTTAAATTGTTCTGTATGCCTCTTCAGTGTTTACAATCGATTTATAAAACTACATATAAACATTTTGCTATACACAAGCCAATATTAAATGTTGATTTATGTCTGTTTTGCATTCTATGAGGAAGTGCAAACTAAAATTTATTGATTTCGAAGTATAACTATTTTAAATGTCATAGGAAGCATTCAGTAAATTATTCCGTTGGCTTGTTTTGCGTATGGCATAGTTTGGCTGGGAGGGTCCGACTTTGCGACCCGAGAACTTCAAAAGCAAATACTATGATAATAATAATAGGAATAATTTATCTATGGATATTTAATCATTCTGTGATGCTTAAAAGGCCCACATTGAGCATTTTTCTGCAAAAACAGAACAGCTGATCCACCAGCGATTATCATCTTAGTATATATTGTGTGTGTAGCACGGTAACGAACAGTGACCTGATTTTGTCTTTTAAAGCAATCTCTTGAAATTAAGGTACTTTAAATTAAGTCGTTTTTGACAACGAGATTTAACGCTTAGGTGGAACTAGAGCTCCTTATAGGACAAACTATTAAATGTAGGTTTACAACTCGACAGTTTTTAACCTTGGAGTAATATCTTTTTTAAAGTATGCATTGTTCTTTCTCTGCTCTTATGAGTACTTATATTTTCTAATTGCGTTTTATTTGCCAAAACTATGACATATAATGATATCGTTGCTTAGTGGTATTTCACCCTATGTAGAAAATTCGACATTATCAGTAAAATAAGTTGGTCAGCATAAAAACAGAGTATTATATTCTGACACTTTAATTTAAATGCAGTAAATAATATATTAAGGCAAGATTTTAATTGAGTTCGGTCATTCAACTCCAAGACAAATAAAATTGTGCTTGCTAATGTTAAACACTTATTTGGACCAGATAGCTGCTAACGAAAAGATATTTAATTTGCAACTTTCGCGAGTTTCACGTTTAGAAAGGTATTTTTAAAATATTGCCAGCAGTTTGGTGTATCCAAAAAGGTATATAAGAAGTAATAATTAACAACCACCAAAAGGATCAACAGGACTATAAAGACGTTTTGAAAGAAGCAACGATGGTTGGCAATTACAATTGCAAAAGAGCCGAATTTGATAAATTATAGTGACGTGGTTAGTTAGCATCACGCCTTCGACAACTGGCTTACTTCCACAACCTTGGTTTCGGTAACCACTTTTTAAAGCGACTGGGTGGGCCGCCCGCCATTTGCCAGATGTGAGAATTGAACCCCGCACCGTAGAACCGCAGTCGAACTCCCTAACCGATCGGCCACGATGGCGATAGTTATATACCGGGTGAAAATGAGAACAGGGCCATGCTTATCTTCTTTATTTATGAATCGATTCAGACAAAATTTTATATGAAGATACTAGAGATAATTTATGATTGACCGATAAATATAGTCAAAATGGCCGACTTCCGGTTTCACCGGAAAAGATACTAACTTAGATTTTTTTAAATGGATCATCCTGTATATTTTATGTTTTTCGGAATTTACAAGTCAAATTACATAAACTAGTCTTGCCAAATTTTAATTTTTTTAAACAAAAACATATTATTTTCAACTTTTAGTTTTTATGATAGAAGATTGTGACTTGAAAAACTATATTCTAATTCACTCTAGCAATTAATATTTTTTTTTAAGTTTCATCGTTTATTTACAATCTATTATAACTTAACAATAAGTAAATGTTTTGATTAATAGTTAACCAACTAAACTACTACTGCCTTGCCGAGAATAATCCACCGATGATTCTCTTTTCTTATAGAATTAGTTATGAGCTAATTGTAGGGTTACATATACCGGGTGCTGACTTGCGCGACGCACCATAAGGATTTGCATAGTAAATTCTTTATATTCAATTATTTGCCCACCTAATTGTTTTAGAGCTAAATTGTAAATATATTTTTTGTAGAGAAAAAAATACTGCATTCATTCATACTATTGCTAACAATTTTTTATTTTCCCGAACCGAAGGAATGCAAAAAAATCAAACCAGCATTTTTACAAAAATCAGTGATGCCATGGAATTATTGAAACAAGCCAATGCCAACGAAAGTGCGTGCGGGGCGACAATATGTGTTGCTTGTTTGTTTGTCATTGATGTTTGACGTTTATAATAATTCATTATTAATTATGTTATGCTTAATGTCTCTAAGGAGTCTAAGGTACCTGGAGCTTGTCCATAACAAAAATGGTTTTATGGTGGGCATTCGTTAAATAAGCTCCTAGTGTATTGTAAAATATCCGTATCGGCAAATTCCAAACAGTACAACCATTAATAGACTGATACATTAAGTTTAAAACTACATGCACGTTATGAAATAATTGTAGATGCCATAATGAGGATCAGAACTTGCATCAAAACGAGAAAAACGACACTACGTTCAATCTTTTGAAGACAGTGACTTCATGATCGCCCAGCACGCACTTGCGTTGGCATTGGCTTGTTTCAATAATTCCATGGCATCACTGATTTTTGTAAAAATGCTAGTTTGATTTTTTGCATTCCTTCGGTTCCGGAAAATGAAAAATTGTTAGCAACATTGTGAATGAATGCAGTATTTTTTCCTCTACAAAAAATGTATTTACACTTTAGCTCTAAAATAATTAGGGGAGCAAATAATTGAACATAAAGAATTTACTATGTAAATTCCTACGGTGCGTCGCGCAAGTCAGCACCCGGTATACATTTATACTTTAAGTAGGTACAACATGTTAATAAACTGCTCAAGTACAGGTCTAAAGAATAGCTTCAGCACTGCGAAAACATTAAGTATATGTAGCCCTTGACCATAGCTTTCGATTGATACCCCATATGACCCATGTTGCCATTGAAAAATAAAGTGACCTTTGACATAGGTCGCCAACGGTTGACCTTTCGCCAAAACCAAATAGCGCATGAAGGTGCTCGGGACCTTAGCAACAACTTTGCCCCCTTTCAAAATTTCGATATCTGTAGCCGTTCGAAAGTTACAGGCGATCCAGACAGACGGACGGACGGACGGACGGACGGACGGACGGACAAAACGTTCGCATAAGTACGCTGAAGCTACTAATAAACTAGTAAAATCCGGTGGACAGGTCTGAGGGTTTAAAACGTTTAAGCCTTCTGGTTTCATTATTATCTAAAAGTTGGGTAGCTAAATTATTCGGATTCACAGATAGTCTGTCTTCATATCTCACACAATTCTTTCTGATTACTTCTTTTGCTTCATTTTGGTAAATATGAGTTTCCTCTAGGTAAGCCGTCGGTCCAGATGCAGACCCAGATACTTGATATATTCCCTTTTGCGGGATGAAGATATTGTTGAGGGGCATGTGCCTCTTAGGCTAATCGTAACGTGTGCTGATTTGGAATTATTTACTTGTATTTTCCAGTAGAAAAAGTCCGAAAAACATATTATTTCTGTGTAATACCTAAGCAAATTCGGCAGCACTGTTGTATGTAATTTGAGTCGTAGATTGCGAATAACATAAAATATATAGGATGATTCATTAAAAAAAAATCAAAGTTAGTGTTATTTCCGGTGAAACCGGAAATCGGCCATTTTGATTATACTTGTATGTCAATTCGAAATTATGTCTAGTATCTTTGTATCAAATTTCATCAAAATTCATTCATAAGTAACGGAGATAAAGGCACGGTCCTGGTCTCATTGTCACCCGGTATACATACTTCACTGTAACTTCTTTAGTACTATAAGCTCCTATTAGCAATTTTGACAGTTCTTCCATCTTGTTGTTACTAAATTTATATTTAATTTTTTATTTAATTTTTATTACGCTCAAACATTTATTTCGGATGCAAGTGTATTTCTGTTTGTAGAGAGTGGAAACTACATAGAAATATCATTCACACATACAATAGGACTGCAAAAGCAAAAAGATGGGAATTTCTAACGCACTTGGACTTAAAATCATTTATAATTGCTAAGTATTAGGTAGAAGAAGAGCACAACATATTATTTACTATCAGTTAGTACGTTCTGGAAAACTAAAAACACTTTTATATGAAAATTTGACGCAGTTGGTAGGATATATGCTGTCGAATGGAAGGAGCAAATCTAAAAATGCTGTCCTTGATTAATATGCTAAAAATCTCAAAAAAAATCGGCATGTATCAATGACAAGTAAGACATGCAATGCTAGTAAAATTGTTTTATTTTAGAAAATATTCGCGCTTATCATAGAATCAGAAAGGTCATCTTAATTTTCCATTAACCGTGAACATATTAAATTTCGGCTGACGAAATATTACACAAAAACTGTCTAAATATTGCCGGAGACTTATCGTATACACCAGGTTCGAAAATGAGCTCTTACTTCTGCTGTTTGAATGTGACACTCGTAATTGTGGAACATTATATGTTATTCGAATTTAATCAAGAACGGTTTCAGTAAAATTATTATTGGGCTGTTACAAAAATTGTATAGCTGCTCTACCAAAAATAGCTGAAATGCCTTCTCCTTCTTAGTTGCATCTGTAATAGCAGCCTATTTTTCTTTGGTTCATTTATTACCTTCGGTTACAACAGGTGTTTATTTTGAATTCGATAGAATGTTGTGATGATATTTTTATGTTATAAGTAATTGCGTGTTGTTGTTAGAATAACAACATATATTATTATTGTGATTATTACTATTTATAACTCAATAGGAGCAACAGCCAAAGGCAGGTGGTGCTAAACATTATATGAGAGAATTGAAATACTACGGTGTATGATTTCGGACCTAACATTATAATTTGAATTTGAAAAAGATGTCAATGTGCTCGAATTAGCTCACTTCGAAGATGTGGATCGTATACTGAAAGGATAAGGAAGGTCCCTCGCAATAGTCAAAACAAACTGTACCTTGAAAGATATAGAAACAAATAAATTCTAGGCTGCAGCTACCTTACGTGCGTCGGTTTTGTGTGAAGCTATAAAGTTATATTAAAACACAGTATGTAAAATTCATTTCTGGCTGATCTTAGTTAGCAGTGGCTGGAAGAAATCATCCATAAAGTATAACATCTGCACTTAGTGACGTCACTTACGCTACACAAGATACGGTAACCAGCATTGATAGCTTACCGAAAAGCCAACAACAGATTTCAAATGGTGTTTTATACCTTCCAACGAGGATGCACTTTAAACTTGAGTACGCTTAAGCGGTTACCGCTTTAATTCTCGTATTTCACCACATCCATTGTCTAATTTAGAATAACATACGTAAAATTGGTGATAATTCATAACATGTATTACTTAACTAATAAGTAATAATTTATAAAATCAATGGTTGGACACAATACTTTTCTAGAGGCACGGGATGCAGAAATCGAGGTGGGTAACTTCAGGCTAAGTAAAGCGCCTGCGATAACGGCTGCGATTCTTCCAGGCCTGCGAGCTCGAAAATTTGCGAACAGTTATCTGCAACTTAAAGTGTCGATAAGAAAGATATTTTTCGGCCTATGTCGCCTTCGAGCATTGCCTTAGGGAGTGGTTGCGAAACGATTGAGGGTGGGGCAAACGAATTTGCCAAAGATAGAAATAAAATTCCACTGTACAATAACGAGCGGAAAAATAATTTCAAATACATAGGGTATGCTTTGGGAGTTATAAATCGTCGACATAGATGCTCCCAAAATAATTGCCACATATATGGAACGCGTAAGATATACGAATTGGGCCGATGCCGATGCAAAATTTTCAGTCCTGCTATGGAAATATCTGTTCTTGTTTAAATGAGAGTTTCCTATGTGAGATATTGATTTTACTACTAGTCTTATATTATACTTGAAATAACATTCCAGTCAAATGTTTCTAAGACGTTTTCAATTCGTTTGGTATTATTATTTATTTATGTCGTAGTATACAATTATTATTTTTGAGAAATAAAAGTTTCTCTATATCCTACAGGTTGTTATTTTATTTGAAGTATTTTTTCTATATCCTCATTCTTTTTTCTGAAGTTTTTCTGTCAAGTGAACGCACCTCATTAGATCCACCGCAATTCCAAAACGCAAAGCCTAGAATTGGAGGCTTCAGTTACCCTTCGTGCAGCCCAGGCGTGACACAAATTTCCCTAACAAATTCCCATTTTCAACAGGTAGCTCACTTAGCGGTCGGATCGATGGATTGATTTTTCACTAAACAAAGAAACGAAATTGCTTCGGCACACAGCGTGCAGGGCTAGTGAAATGAAAAAGCGAGATAATTAAGTGCAGGGCTAATGCAAAAATTCCGACAGCATTTCGGGCGCTCATTCAATTTGGCTCAGTGCGCGTTTAAAATTTCCCTGCATGAAATATTGCGTGCCGCCCGGCGGCTATTCGAATTAATTATTTATTAGGCATATTAATGCGCCTGCCATCTATTTAAGTACAATGTGTACCTAGACGGCGTGCAGGGCGAAGAATGGACGTTCGCCGTTTGAAAAATTACACCTATTAGGGGTTTAGGGCGCCATTTACACATTAGGCCGATTAGGCCTAGATGAAGTTGAGCTTAATGTTCCCAACTTCACCAAAGTTAATTGTAATAACAGAAACACAATTTTCATTAGCTTTGTAAGGATTCACTATTTTGGACTTCCACTCTCCACGTTCACAGGATATTGAAAAAGCACACGTGGAGATAATACTAAATCTCCAAGTAAGAGAACGCTTAATAACCCGGGGAATTTAAGGAATTTCAAGTGCGTTTCAATAATGAGAAAACTGCAGTGGAAGACAATTTAATTAAAATTAGATTTTCAGAACATACGTGCCTTGAAAATCCCGTTTCATTAATTAGTGTGTTTATCTAATGGTCTCATTTAGGAGTCACTAAAATGTAATTAAACTATCATTAAATTTGAACGTCGTCCTAATTTTCATAATTTTTAAGCTCCGTGCCGAGCAATATCATTTACGAATAATATATGAAGTGGTAACTGTTTTAACTTAGTGAACTTAACCGCAATAATAAAGTTAAGTCCTCTATCTATAAGTGAAAATCTGTGAAAGCTCTTGATCAAGTTTCATAAGTTGTTACAGGGCAAGCCCTGTTTGATATGTAACAATCCTTAGCGTGTGTTATGAGCGCTATCTGCTATATGTCTGTCGGTGATATAGTGAGAAAATTAAACTTTAACCTGCCAAATACTCGTTCGGAGATGGAAAGTATCTGCTTTGCCAGCTCCAGGCTCTGGACCTACCGTGTTTCATGATGTGTGAAAGCGTTACTTTCTTACTTCACGAATATTTGGAACTGCACTCTGCTTCATAACTGAAGGTATGCAGTAAATTTGACGACTATATTAAGATGATATTTACATAATACATTTATTGTCGTCATAGCTGCAAAGCTGAGTCTGCAACACACAACGAATTTAGCCTGCCCCTTACACCATGTAACGCAATAAATAAACCCACATGTGTTTGTTGACGAAGCTGGCGTCACTACACGCGTTATGAAAGCAGAATTTTGAAAGCTGTGTCGGCTTGTGGAATAAACGTTAGACTCAGAAAGTTGGAAGATTAACTACGAGCAATGGGAGTTGATCTACACACTGACGAGAGGCTTTTCAGGGCTGCGTCGGCACAAGGAGTCAGTTTACAGAATGTCGAGGTAGTTGTTATTACTAATTTGTTTTATAAAACTCCCCCCACTCGTTCTCATTTTTAGTTTTTTAGGGCTTCACTCTATTCTACGTCTCACTTTTTTACAATATCTTTGAATGCTTTATGCTACGTTTTCTGTGGCCTTTCCGTTGCTCTGATGGCGTCCATCCCTGTATTTCATACAGCTTTTGGTATTTTATTGCCTTGTATGCGATTTAGATTGCCCATCCAGTGCAGTTAGTTTGTTCCATTTTGTCTCGCAGGAGTGTGGCACCTAGCGTTTTTTGGATTTCTTCATTTCTCAGGTATTTCATTTCTATGGCTTGAAGATTTTTTTGCTGTTTTGTTGTGGTCACCCAGGAGTCACTTCTGTATGTAATCACTGGTACACAAATTGCACTATAAAATTCTAATTTGGTTATCTTGGACACTTCCTATTTACCTCATATGCACTTATTTATCACTTATAAGAACTTTGCTCCAGCACTTACTCTTTCATTTACTTCGTAGTGGATTTTATTCAAATTATTTATTGTTGCACAGATTTATAGTTCTGTGCTTCGATTAACTTGCCTGGAAGTTCTTGTAACAGTCATTACCTTGCTTTTATTAATATAAATTTTTATTCCCATTGATTTCTTTGTAGATCTTGGCTCGAGCTTAAGGGTAAACTACATTGTAAAAGCGAGATTTGAAGCATGGCCGGGCGTTAAGTTGCTATAGACGATGTGGAGTTTACTATTTGGTAAGGAACACATTGGATGTACGTATAACTCCTATGCGCACACAATTCCTAGTAACATTATAGAAACTTCTTATTTCTTGTATTAGTCCGGGGTTAATTGTTAATATAGGAGCGTTGATATGTAGGGTATCAGTGGAATTATACGAGTGTTGCTCTAAATATATGCGGTTACAAATCGATAGGAAATTCCACTGCACTCAAGCGCGAATTTTAGAGCGGTAAACTTCATTTTGAAAAGCTGGGTATATCTGGCAGTCGTAATTCCTCAAAATCGGCACGCTACGGGTTCTCTCATACAGCTACATTCACGGAACGATAACGTCATAATGCACAAACTTTCTGCTTGATGTTTTCTGGCCCACTGAAGGTCGGGGCCCCGCACTAGTTTGAAGCGCAAAACTGGACGAATTTCAACCCGCCTTCCTTGAACATAAAACGCGTCAATTCTTAAACTGCGCTAAGAAACTATGTAAACCACAGTTTCTGTTACGCTTGCAAAGAGTTTACTAGACGAAAAAATCAATAGAGCGACAGTTGATTATATAGGCAGATATAGATAATTTAGTTCCTGGTTTAAAAAAAAATACATAGACATACAAACCAGGGTAGACGGATAACTAAGAAAACCAATAGCAGTAGAAAGATCAATCGAGTAGAACAATATCCAACTTCTTTGATGTTGAATATTGTGATGGATAAAGTAATATGCAAAGTAAGAAGATGTAGAGGCTACAAAATGGCAAAAAAAGAGATCTCATACTTCGTTTTGCGAATGATTTTGTGTTTATAGAAATGAGAGTGACCTTTGAAACTTATATATCGCTGGCAATTAGTAGTTATGAAGTTTACTATAACCTCTAAAATTTAATCTAAAAACTACCCAGTTTACATATCTAGACATAATAGCACATAGTTACGGGAACATGAAAGCAAAAGTCATATAGCTAATGAAACAAGTAATAACAGAATCAGTTTTTCAAAAAAGAAACAAAGGTTATCGGCGATACCATCAATAATGTAACCCTACAAGACCTGAGACAACAAATAAAATGTGCCTTTTGGAAGCAGTAGGGACGAAAGCTCCCCGTACCATTGCAGGATAACTCCTTCTATATATAGAATGACGTAATATGGAAAACATGCGTCATTGAAAATACAAGCGAATGGGTAACGAACCAGAAGAAAAGGGTGGAACCAAATATAAGCAGAATGACTATGTGACAGTAAAAATACCGAAGGAAAAATCCACAGACGTTTGTGATTTGATCTTAAGTAAAAGTAAATCCGGTTCTTTTAGCCATAAATAGTAAGAGATAAACTCCCAGTAGAAACATAGGAAAACTACGAAAAAGGTACAGTAACGACCTTAATATAGGACGAGATGAACTGACATTAAGCATAAATGGAAAATGAAACAGAAAAGAAGTGTCTAATTTGAACGTAGGTAATAGCACAGCCGACTACGGTTTAGACCGAGATGTTAGAATTTATTGAAGCTGCACCATCACTAGCCATACGTAGCATGAAAGAAATTTCCAGTAGATAGCTGAAACATTAGAAGACCACGAACGATATGTACTGACAATCTTGATGTAGGATGGAGATGAATAGGCGCTACACCCCAATGAAGAATGAAAAGAAGAAGACGTTCGTGATTTAATCTTAAGGATTTACAGTGAAAGGTTAGAATTCGTTAAAGCACTACACCATAGATAATTATGAATAGCAAGATAAAAATCCTTAGTAGGTCGCGGGAACAAAGATGTAGTGACAACCATGATGCAGGGTGAAGATTAACAAGCGCTAAGTTTACATGGAAACTGAAAATAAAAGGAAGTTTTTGATTTAATTTTAAGCATAAGTGATGCCGATTTGGGGTAAATCGAATGGTTAGAATTTATTGAACCGGTACATCATGCATACAAATAACTAGAAAGATAGAAATCCCCAGTAGGCCGCAGGAACACTAGCAATCCACAAAAAAAGATACAGTCAGGACCTTGATGTAGCAAGACGAACTGGCACTAAGTCTTAGTGAAAAATTAAAAAAGAAGACATTTGTGACTTAATCTTCAATAAAAGTAAAGCTTGGAATTTCCTAAAACAGTACTTAACCACACATTTATAATACAGAAGATTAAAAAAAATACGTCTGCTATTACGTATCGATGCGTTGCATAGGCGATATAAAGCAAGTAAACAACGCCAGTAAACTAAAACAAGCACAAAGAACGCCACTGGAAAAGTCACTAAATTTATTTTAGGATAATGTGCATCTGATCTTAATTTTCTGCTCCGCAAACGAATGTTTAGACCTTTATCGGGCCATCAGCAATTCCCTCGAAGACTGGGCTTCCTTATTATTGACTAGCGTGTCTTGCAGGCGTTCTGATGACTCGCCAATGTGCTGCTCGTAGTCTGATCGCTACTCCCGGCTCTAATTTCTACTCCCGGCTCTAATCTCAGCTCCCGTACCCACAGCTAAGGCTCCGCTGCAATGCACTTCTTATTGTACCACGAACAAATCACCATCAAAAACATCCTAAACCCAGCTCAACACTTATTATCATCTGCAGAGGCGCAAGGAATGAATGCAGAATCTCTACAGCTTATCCAACAACACTGCACTAATGTGAAAACACATCGTAGTATTAAATATTACTATTTATTATAATTTTTAGTATGATTTTTGTGGGAAGCCAAAATACATACACCAGCTTGGCTTCTGGCCCCACCAGTTGTTTTTTAATTGTTATCCTTTTTTATCTTCATCCTTCTTGTTATAGACTATTAACTAAATTAATTTTAGTATCGTTAAGAGCTTCATTACCATATAAAAAATACGTTGAACCAGAGTTTATCGATAGAGATAATAAATTGAACAGTACGCGTTTGCTTATGGCACTTAACGAGGCTCGTTTGATTGCCGCAAAAGTCACCGCCTTGTTTTGGCCATCAAACTCGTTTCGTTAAGATGCTCATAATCAAACTTGTATCGTTAATATCCATTAAAGGTTTGCTATGATTACACTGTAATTTTGTTAGTCAAGGCTAACAGTATTTTACAGTTTGCTATTTGTTTACAGTGTTAAATTCAAAATTATGGCATTTATGCAATATCTTTAACATAATGTTTGCAATGGTTGAATTGTATTAATTCCTATCACAATTATATGTTAACTTAAATTACGTTTATTGCAATATATAAGTTTAAACGGGGTTCGTTGTATTCAAAATGGTAGGTACGTATATCGAAGTAAATATAATAATTTAATTAGTCCCCTGAATCTGAAAGGAGAAGACAACACCAATTACAGGAGTCTCCTAAAGCACTCCAAAAAGTTATGCTACGCTTATCAGAAATGCCTTGGACGAATGGAGGGATTATAGTACATAGAATCAGAGCTTCCTAACAAAAATCAAATATTTTTGCTCAACGCCATCAACATTAATATTAAATTAATCACGTTTACTACCTTAACAAACAATTTTACAAGTCGAATGAATGCTTAAATTAATTAAAGCGCCATTCTAAAGGAGTGACGTAGAATCCAAAATTAATTATTATGTTCAACTGATAGAAGGCAACAAATGTCATTTACCATAAGCAAATGAATTACAAATTTAACGCTTGAAAATATTAACAATGCACCGAGTTATTACAGAAACTCTGTTATCCCTTCCTCAACTATCTGACGTGTTGGGAAGATTGCGTAGACTGTAGATCGAAATGAACTTGTTTCTCCTTGCTTATTGTGGGAAAGGGTTATCGGTTATCTATAATTACTGCGCTTCATAGTTTTTGCGGTGTATATAAGAGAGTGATGCCTCGGCATTTTCAAGATTTCATTTTTTCTTCTTTCCTTCAATATTGGAGCGGTTAAGGTAATTAATATTTTTATATTCAGCAATATACAGTTATACAGCTTTACCATTTTTTATTAATCAGTTTCACTTTGATGCTTAACAAATTATGGAAGAACATCTGAGCATGCTGAGAGGTTACTGTTGGTCCTTAATCACAAAAATTTCGAATGGATCTTTTTTGAGTATTCATTGTTTTCTTAACAAACCTATAGTAATTTGTATTAAACCTACAATAGGCTCAACTTATTGCGTCCGTCGCTACTAACTGTTAGCTGGAAACTAGTTTTCAGCAAAGAACAGCACGTAGCTTATGAGTATGCTTACTGGAGGATGAATTCTTACGGAAGCAGTTTCCATACGGTACACCAAATATTTGAGATCCAGCCGCCAATTCAAATTCATAACGCGCTTTTTAAAATTCACCACTGCAACCGTGAACGACGAGAACAAGTTGGAATGCAAAATTTTGCACGATACAGAATACCGAATAAACCAAAAGACAGAATATTTTTCGTCTCGTGTCTTACAAACAGCAAATATATTTAAAAAAAAAAAATGGAAATAGTTTCCACATTAACTATTTGTCATATCTCAAGCGCTGTTGGCATTGGAGTAGTTACAATTTGTCAAAAAAACATGTTCTAATTTTGGTTGTGATGCTTATTTTATAAATTTAAAAGTTAAACGATTTTAGCTAAAATATTTGTTACATGTTAGTGTGCTTTGTATAATTTTTTAAATTTCCCATTATTTCGGTTGGAGCACTCAATCACAGCACATGCATAATTGTATGCGCTGTGAGTTGTCATGTAGAAAACCTCGAGTGGTTATAAAATGTTAGGCACAGTTACCACTAGCAAGAACTGCGATTTGTTTACTCAGCGTGAGTGCATGCATGTGAGTAAAAATATATACTGCCAATTGTCAATAGATTTAATCTTGTACAACAAGTTTACCCCACAAGTCACAAAAACCCGTTCCTCTATCAACAGAAACCATTTATACCAAATCACAATACAGAACAAATAACACCTGCGCAATACCAGCATATGTTGAATCACACATTGTCTCCACAAATGTAGACATTTGAACTTTTTCATTGTGGTAATTCTCTAATGTCTCCTTATTCAACGCCGTGCCTAACTCAATCTTCATCTCAATAAACCATGTCACAAGATAAACGTGAAAGTAAAAGGTAATCAAACAAGAAGCACTCTAGTAGCGTGTACTATGCAATGGATTGTACCCCGCCAACTGTAAAAGCTATTTATTCTACAGAAACCGGCAAAATAAAATTTAACAGAAAGTACAAGTGTTAAGAAGTTACTTATCTGACTTTTTTTAAGCGAGAATCGCACAACTTTCCTCCTTTGACAGTGAACCAGTATTCGAGCACACCAACCATTAACTGCCAACAAATAAATTCCAACCAACCCTCGACCTAACTTTTACATAATTAGGAAATGCTAAATTCGTTTTTAATGTCTTGGTTCCCATTATTGAAGCAACAACTCTAAAACTATATCGAAAATGTTTAACCATATTGTTACGATTCATTTGCGCTGCCTTCCAATTTCACGTTCTGTAGTATTCATTTCGCATTGTTACGCATCTCCTCGCGCGGATGTCTATATTTCCCGCGCTACGCCACGCCTCCTTTCTTAGCCTCGCGTAGATAAGTTCTAAGAACTGGCATTTGTTTCAAGACGCGTTCTTTCCAAACTCGATGGCGGAACGACAAGATGTCGGGATAGTTAGAATTTCGGAGGATTAATTTTAGGCTGCCGTTAGTTTCGATGGTGTTTATGTGAGCCTACATCTTGAAGTGGATTTTCTAGTTCCCGATGGCGGATGGCGCCGATGGCGGAATTTTTATGCTGCCTGGAATTTTTTCCGCGAGAAGTAAAGAGTTAGTTTCGAAATATTCTGTCGTCCTTGTATGCTATCGTGGATTTCTTCCTCTCTTATAGCACCTCGTGCCGTAGGGCCGATTTGAGCTGGTTTTCACTTTCACGAGCGGACGTTTCATGCGCTGGTATTTTTCTGGATCTCCGGACCCGCTTTGAGCCCTGCTGCAAATGTTGTTTGAGCGCACGAGAGGATCCGACAAGGAGGCTTACCTTCAGGTCTGATTTGTCCCAGTATCGCACGGTGAAGTCCCTTCTGAGCCGCCAGCTTCTGGCCGCCCCAATTTGGGGCCAAACGATTCCGAAAATTGTGACATCATTCGGCCGTGAGTTCGCACCTGGAGTAGCGTTTGCGTTTCCTTCGAAATCTCATCGGATTCGCCACTGTAATCTTTGCCTGCCCCTACATCTATTTTTAATGTGTGCAATAAGGCCATTGCTTCATTGATGTATTACAAACTGTGAGTATTAATTTTAATTCTTGT
The DNA here is from genome assembly GCA_940337035.1 of Agriotes lineatus. Lineage (NCBI taxonomy): Eukaryota > Metazoa > Arthropoda > Insecta > Coleoptera > Elateridae > Agriotes > Agriotes lineatus. The sequence goes on along the minus strand of CALNHX010002421.1, from coordinate 158,907 downwards.
CTGAAGTACCTCATGCTATGTTTGCCAAATATAATTAGTTGTAGCAAGTAATATTGTGGCCACCTACGATTCTGATGGTGGATCTATAAACTTTGTGTGATATTTATATGTACTGTGATCCTGAAATTTTGGAAATTATACTATGATTATGTCAACTATGGGGGTTTAATTTAGTTACGGCTGCCTATCGTATTTGAAGCTCCTCTTTCAGGAATTGTGTTTGTGCATAAGCCTTTTGAGTTTACGAATTCTAGTTGAACATCTGGGTGCACCGCCGTATATAATACAAAAAAAATATTGGCGCACTGGGCATTTACACCTCTTATTTCGTTCTACCGATTATTGTGTTAAAAACCTGTACGCCTTCTTCGACTGAGCTGGCGGCCGGCAATTGCACCCGAGTCTATAAAGTAAATTTTCTGAAAGAATGACCAATGAATTAAATTAGCTAACAATATGTTCAGGTTATCAGCAACACTATTCATTCTGTGTTACACTGGTTGTTATTTTGTTCCTCCAGATGCACATTTGTTTTATGTAGTTGTGAAGTGTTCCTTCTGCAGATAGCTCCATCGTCAATTCGGATCATTGTTAGATCGAGATGTTCCATTTTCTTTGATACTTCTCCTGCCTTCCACCTTCTGTGCGCATGTGGTATTCTAATTCAAGGATTTTATTTCATTGCTTTATCTGCCTGGTATTTCCGCTTTTGCATAATTCTTGGTTGCAGGTACGATAGTTTTATCTCATGAAATTATGCTTTTCGTAGTTCCTTTGTTGGAACGTAAGCCCTAAAAATTAATTGTACTTATTGTGTACCTAGCCAGTTCAGTATTTACTTCACTCGTAGCCAGGAACTGTAAATTTTTGCTAATAATAGAAAGCTGGCCTGTACTCGTAGTATTATCAGGCCAAATCTGACTTCAAGCGATGTGCACAAGGAAACCCAATTTAGTCAGACAAATAAACATCTTACACCATCAAAAAATGGACAACAATGGAAATACAGGCCACATCTGTTAATATTAAAACAAAATCAGACGAAATGATAATTACAGCATTTTATTGCTTACCGAGACACGCTATAAAGAGAGAACAATATTTTGATTTTCTTCTTAGCCAAGGAAATATATTCATCGTTGGAGGTGACTTTAATGCAAAAAACAAGCACTGGCGATCTAGGCTAATTACAACTAAAGGTAGGGAACTGTTAGCAGCATCAAATCAGCTTAAATGCGAAGCATTATCAACCGGTGAGCCAACGTACCGGCTTACAGATCCGCATAAAAGTCTTGGAGACTTTTTTGTATTCAGGAATATCTCAGCAAATTATGTTCGTATTGAAGAAGCATAGGATATGAACTCAGATCATTCTCCGATAACTTTTACACTAAGTGACAGGGTAATACAAAAAGAAAATCTACCGAGCTTAACTAAAAAGATGACAGATTGGCAAATATTCAAAATTAAACTTGAAGAACGATTGAGCTTTCCACTTAGGACAGAAGAACAACTAGATGAGGAAATCGATCTGTTTGTTAAAAACATTCAACGAGCGGTATGAGACAACACTCCTGAGCGTACCCGTAGAACAAAGGGAAATAGTTATTCAAAAGAGATTTGGAATCTTATTTCACAGAAGAGAAAGTTCAGGCAGAAATGGCATCACACCACAACACCAAGTGATAAAACAGCTTTGAACAACGCAACTCAGCAATTAGAGCTCGAAATTCAGCGTATCAAAAACGAAGCGCTTGGAGACTACTTCAGTGAACTAACTAATGATAACAAAAAGATTACTCACTTTGAAAGGCTACCAAGCGACTAAAAAGACCTGTTTTATATAATTCGAAATGAAGATAGAAGCTGGGCCCGAAACAATACCCAAAAGGCACATAAGTTTGCAAAAAATCTAGGGAGCATTTTCCAGCCGAATGATCGAGAAGAACTTCAAGACTGGACTGAAACAGAACAAGAAGATGTTGTCATTAGAACTGCTTCACCAAAAGAAGTCCCAGATGAAATTAAAATAAACATCAACTCGACAAAAACCCCCGGCTTTGACCTAATTACTGATGAAGTTTTAAAACAACTTCCGAGAGCAGCCGTAGTAAAACTTGCCAATCTTGTTAACGCATCTTTCAGATTGAGGTATATCCCTAATTTGTGGAAAGTCGCAGAAGTCATTATGATCGCTAAACCAGGGAAACCTCCTCATGACGTAGCATCATATAGGTATATATCATTGTTGCCAGTTATTTCGAAATTATATGACAAATTACTCCTTAAAAGACTGAAACCCATAATAGAGGATAATAATTTGATTCCTTGTCACCAGTTTGGTTTTATATAAAACCATTCGACCATCGATCAATTTCATCGAATTACAAACGTCACTGAAAATTCTTTAGAAGAAAGAAAAGTCTGTTCTATCGTCTTCGTCGACGTTGCTCAGGCTTTCGACAAAGTCTGGCACGAAGGCTTGTTTCATAAACTGAACTTGTTTCTGCCGAGGCAATATTCACAACTTTTACAATCTTACCTATCAGAAAGATGCTTATTCTGAATTAAAGAACATCAAAGCAGGGATGCCACAAGGTAGTGTGCTAGGTCCGGTACTCTATGTATTACATAATAGTGATATCCCAAGTTTTGAATACGAAACAATAACAACATTTGCGGATGACACAGTAGTTATTGCCGTTGGGAAAAACCATGCTGAGAAACTTAACAAAATGAGACCTATTATTGAAGGGATTATCTTATGTGGAAAACAAGAGATTGCACTAAGAGGCCATAGAGAACACGGAAAAATTGATGTACATCGTGAAAATGAGGTTATTGAAGACAATTTTAGAGAAATGGAGATATTGCCCTAAGGAATACTCTTGTAACATACAACAAGCGGGAGACCTATCTAGGCCGCAGATCCAAAATGAAATGCTTGATGTCATCAATGTTATCATGCTAAAAGAACTGGTTGACAAAATTAATGAAGCTCGAACAAATCACATTATGTGCAAGTATGTGAATGATGAAAATAAAATACGAGAAGACTTGCGGCTTGATATAAATTGTTTAATAGACCAAGGGTATGATGGAGCAAGTAACATGCCCGGAAAATTTTCGGGAGTGCAATCACATATTCGTTGAAATTACCCTAAAGCCCTTTATGTTTACTGCGCTGCGCATTGTTTTAATTTAGGTATATCAAAAGCTAGTAATGTTCCTCAGACAGAATCTGTCCGAGTACTATGGAACGTACGTAAAAATGCCAAAACGAAAAAGCGTTTTTCTTGAAAAAAATCGACGAGTCAGAAGAAACTACTTCCGCCAAAGCTCTTAAGAGATTATGAGCCACCAGATGGACAGCAAAGTATGAAGCAGCTAAGGATTTTTTAGAGTTGTACAAATCTGCTGTTTACACATTGCATTGTTCAATAAATTTTTAACATTGGTTTACCTTATCTCAAATTCTACAAAAAGTCAATATTGATCTGAAAGAAGCAATTTCAGTAACTGATGTTGCAGTTTTTGCTTTGGTAAGAATTCGAAACAACGCAAAAGATGAATTTTGCGTTTTATTTGAGAAGTCAGTTGTAAGTACCTGTACATTATTATTGCTATTGTTATCGCTATATAACCTATAATGCTAGAACATAAACATATTTTGAAAAGATATATTCTCATTTATCAATCGTTTTAGAAAAGCTCAAGTAAAGCGGACTCGGAAATCAAAATGAAAAATCTGTCAAAAACCAAAGGCACAGAGCGAATCCCACTATCGCAATGGATTCTGAATATCCGGTTAGAGATTATTTCGAATAACAATATATTTGCCATACATTGACTGAATAATCTTTGAGGCCACCTATTCTCGTCCATACGTAGTAGGTGTCCGAACCATGTGAGGCCTCTCTTTACTATTCTATCTACTACGGTTTCTTCGGGTTGCATGCGTCTTCTGATTTCTAAGTTGGCAACATGGTCTAGTCGCGAGACACGAGCACTTCTTCTGAGGCAATCCATTTTCACTGTCATTAATTTCTTACTGTTTGCGGCGTTTATTGTCCATACCTCTGATCCATAGCATAACACTTATTCCACCAAGGATTTTCCGATGTGCTTCTTTGTTGACTTGGATATATTCTTATCCCACCAAACTGGATTTAAGCACTGTTTTACTCATTTCAATTCTACACTGAATTTCAGCAGAGCCCAAGTCATCTTTAGTTATGGCGGCACCCAAATATTTAAATTGGTCGACTTGTTTTACGGACATGTCATCATCAATCAAAATTTCAAATTTTGCATCGGAGTTGATTGCCAGGAATTCTGTCTTCTTACCGTTAATTTTTAGACCCCATTTCTCATAGGCTTGTAGTAGTCTGCGGAGCATAAATTCCAAGTCAAATGCATCCTCGGCAATGACTACTTGATCGTCCGCAAAATTCAGGGTAAATGAAACGTGTTCACCAATGGGTATAACCATTCCGTGACAGCTTCTTTTCCAGTCGTCTATTGCGCACTCTATATAAATATTGAATAATAGAGGAGATAAACTGCATCCCTGGCGTACACCCTTAAAGGGATATAGAACTCGTGACAGCATCTCGTTTTGTTTGACGTAAGCTTTATTATTAAGGTAAAGTACTTTATAATATTTATCATGCGACAATCGACCTCAAATGTTTCTAGTGCCTCCCAAAGCTTCCTGCGAGGTATTGTATCGTAGGCTTTTTCTAAGTCTATAAACGCTAGATGGGTCTCTTCGCCTGTGCTACGTATTTTCTCCGTTAGCTGCTGTATTATAAAAAAGGTTATCCGTGCACGATCTTCCTGATATGAATCCGCTTTGTTCTTCGCTGATATTTATTTCCACCATTTGTTTCAATTTAGTGTTTAATTTTTTTCCAAAGATCCTGCTTACTGTGCTATTAACACTTAGACCCCTGTAGTTGTTTTTTATACACTGATAAAATATACGATGTTCTCCATTCCTCTGGTATGCTATATTGTTCGAGGCAGTAGTTCATTAGGTGCAAGATTCTGTCAGATAATGTCTTACCGCCGCATTTAATGAGTTCAGCACAGATTCCTCCGGGACCCGCAGCTCTACCATTTTTCATTGAAGTAATTGCGTCTTCTAGTTCCTTTGCTGATAAAGACAAATTCGTATTTCCTGCTTCCCTAGCGTAAGGAGTGTCAGTAGTTGCGTACTGTTTCCGATGTTCGGTGAGTAATGATGGATAATGCGAGGCCCACTCATCTAGTGCAATTGTGGTAGGTGCCCTTGTAGCACTATTGGTTTTCATATTTTTGAGACATCTCCATACTTCAGTTGACTGAGCACCTCCTATTAAGCTATCGATCTGCTGGCACTTCCTTTCCCACGAGTTGTTTTTTTGTTGATTTATACTTCGTTTGACTTCCCTATTTAATCTTTTATATTCTTGCCAGTGCTCTACTGTTTGATTGTTAAGCCAATTGCTATACGCTCGTTTTTTCGCTTGTACTGCTTTCTCGATCTCTTCATTCCACCACATGTGGTTAGGTTTTTCCGTTGAAGTTATTTCACCTAAAGCTTCTTTTGCTGCTTAATGGATGGTTGTTAGTAAATTGTTATATTCCTGCTCAATGTCGTTACTTATTTCTATATTCTTGAGTGTTACACGCAGTCTTCTTTGATATAGGTCTCGAATGCTTTCTTGTTGAAGCAGATGTAGATTGTATTTGGGTGTGTAGCTTTTGGACGGGGAAGTATCAGTACTGTCGATTTTCTTTAACTCTTCCGCCTTCTCAGCTAATCAGGCAAACTTGCCATCCTAAGCCGACGAGACCGTTGACCAGTTTTCAGCTGGATAGGGTAAATTGGGATTTATGGTAAATAGGATAAGAGAATTGGGATAGTTAGGACAACCGCCCCAGATAGTCGCCTCTTGCGACAAGCAGGGGATTCCCTGGGTCTATTCTTCATCCGGGACCCAGAAGGTGCGACCTTTTTACTTCCTTTTACAATATAGGAAGTATTGGATTCACCCCAAAAATTGGAAATTGAGTTTTCAACGGATCTTCACGTTTTAGAGTCCCCTGACCCCAAAAAGCATGTTTTTGTTCATTGGTCAGTCAGTCAGTCTGTGTGTGGACAGAATATATCTCACAAGCGAAAGGAGGTATGGAGTTGAAACTTCATATATGGGTGGTTGGTCATACTTCTGAACATAGGCAATTTAGGGTTATGCATATTCCTGATCACCATTCTTAAGGAAAAAAATGGTGGTGGTACTAAATTAAAGAGAATAATTTTCCACGTCGCCGTCGTTTAGTATTAAAAATTTATTGGATAATGTTAATTGTGCATAAAAATTTTAATTTTAAAATTTAGATATTCCCAAATATAAGTGAGGGGAATAACTTTTTTTATTTATTCTGTTTGAGCATAAGTTGGTACGTCATTCATAGAGCATTCAGTGTTTGATCCTTTAGTAAGTGATTCATTTTACTTCGATAGACCCCTGGGGCCGATGATAATTTAAACTATAGTCTAGTGTAGGAGTATCTTCCCGTAGGAGTTCCAGAGTTAGTTACATCTGGATCCGTTTGCTTACTTTAATTTACCAAAACCTTCTTCGAACAGCTCACTCTTGCTGCATTTTCTTTGATAATCCTCATAGTATAATGCCTTCTTAATATGTTAAGATTGAGATTAGTCTGATCGATACATAATCGTCATTTAGCTTCTAACAATTAGCATCGGGCCTACAACTAGTGTTGGTTTTGATCACTCCCAACTTTACCATGTAATGATTTCTTCACTTTAGGTCTAAGTTTGTGTAGAATGTTTTCAAGAGGTTGTACATATGTTAAATTCGAGCTGGCCACTAGGTCTATATAATATTCCCAATTTTCAAAATATTTTTTGTTTTGCGACATATTCAGAGAGTTGGTTAGCTCTTAATAATAATCTTAGTTTTTTGCAGGAATCTTTTACCGGAATGGAAATAGCTTCTTCCGATCCAACTTTAAAGATTAGTATAGTTTTTCTATTTGTAATTACTCCAATTGCTGTTATTTCATGTATAACATTTATTTTATCATCAGTGAATCCGAGTAGTCTTTTGATTAAAGAGTGACTAAACGTAATTCCAATTGTATGTAATATTTTTTTAGATATTATATTGCATTGAGCTCATATGTCGACTATTGCTTTGTATTTAATGTTATTGAGTTTTATAACTTCCGTGCACTGAATCTTGTCGCTTACTTCGTAATTGCATTGATAAAAAGCAGCTCTTCTGGGTCATATACATCGTCTTCCACCAATTTCACTTCTTTGTTCTCATTTTTCTTATTTTTTCAACAACATTAGTTAAAGTGTTCCATTCTGTCACAGTTTCTAACTTTGTATTGATCTGCAGAACGGATTATCTTTTGTAACTGTTTTTTGTCTATTCATTTGATGTGTAGTTATATGTTTATAGCCTGTTTTAAGTCTTCTACTGTAAGCAATTTTTCTCTTACTACATCTGGCAAAACTCCAAATACTATATTCGCTTTCAATAAGCTGTCGTGAAGTACTCTGAACTTACATGTGTTATATAACCCCTACCTTCCTTCCCACGAAGATCAGTCGTCAGTTTCAAAATTAAAAGTGGTGAATCGAGGTGAAAAAAGTCTGTACATATTGCATTTACAACGTGACGGGCCCTGTGTCTTCAGTTACCATTAACAACGTTCTTATATCACAATTAAAATAAGTTAAGTATCTGGTTTTACACATGGCGAAATAACTGAATTGGAAACATAGCACAATAAAAGGAATGGAAGGATATAGATTTGAAAATCAAAAAGAAAATTGGTTGATAACTCCTCTCTAATAACAGAAAAGAAATTATTTATCTATAAAACCATCTTATGCCCTGTTTGGTCGCACGAATGCGTGCTATGGGGCTACTCTAGCTATTCCAATTTGGATATTATATAAATGTTTCTGTCCAAGACATTAAGAACTGTTATGGATGTTTCTTGAAGGTGTGTCTAATTGATTACTTTTCATACGGACTCTCGGACCCCATCTGTGCATGACGTAATTTGGAATCGGTCAGCAGTCATGGCAGACATAGCCCATCCAAGCGATATAGACTGAAACAGAAATGTCTAGAGGATCTCTAATAATAATCAAGAACCGCCAGTATGAATTCAACATCCTAAACCGATATGTTGTAATAGTGCGGTATGAATCCGCACCTATGGGTCACCAAATTGTTATGGGTCAGCTAGAAGCCTCTTGGTTCGTGCACCAAATTGAAACGGATCAGTTCAAGCCCTACCAATTGCGTGCCCAAATTGTAATAGATATTTCGCTGTGGGTAATCGTCTTTATTAATTAATTTTCCTCTTTCTCATTGCAAGCTAGCTCAAAAGCAATGAACCTAGAAGCTAACCTGGATCCGTTCTACGACTGTAAGTGTGAGTTCCAAAGGTGTTTTCAAATGAAAGCCAATTAACAAAAACTAACAACAAACATATATTTCCTATAAAAAACAATGCTAATTTATGATACTATAGTTAAATACTAAACCACAACGCGGATAGCTGTTTCTTACACGCAGTTTTAAGCAGAATAATATTCAACTACGCCCAAACGCTATTTTTACTAGGTATTTACGTTAATACTAATCAACCCAGACTTCGACAACCGTTTGCTGATGCGTTTACTCTGACAGTTTATTGCACAGGCACCACATCGTAGGCGCACAGAACACTAAAAGACACATAGACTCAATTGATCGCTCAGCCTCTGCTCCTGCTGCAGTAAATGCCGGAGGACCACATGATATATGAGTCGCCCGCCTTACTAATAATTGACGAATTCCAGTTGTGCAATGATCTGGACCCGTCTCTTGCAGGACTTTCCGGCGGTGTCCTCACTATTGCGTCACTTGATAACGCGGTTGTTAGCTTTCTACTCCCCCCCCCCCCCCAAATTAGTCGCTAATTCAATGGAACTGTCGGTTTTAGTCGGAATTGCGTGAGAAGTTGTAATTATTGTCTATATGCTATATGATTCGTGTCTGTGATAGAACGCTTTCAATCGAGCGCTCGAATGAGGCGATAAATGTGCACTGTAGCTGAATAAGTATGCCATGCAGTGCCGACTAGTCATAATAACACTCAGAATTACGTTCAATTTTATTAGTGCATTGTATTTTTCTTAGTTAAATCCACACTAGGTACCTTCTAAAGAATGCAGCTACAAGTTAAAATGTGGTGCGTTTTTGAAATTACTTCTAGAATAGAAACAAAACAAAAGTCTACCCCATAAATGATTTCAGTTAATGCACTTTTTCTTAACTTTATTAATTAGAGACAATTAAATTAAAATTAAAATTTATTTAAGGGATTCAGCTTTAAACAACGTTATACATTAGCTTGCATGCAGTTAAATAATTGTGTACCCTTTGTAAACATACATCTACAAACTATAAGTAGTGGTTGCTTGGGTTGTATTAATATTGTATTACACCACTTCTGCTTATTATAAATAGTCCTGTCTCAAATTTTTAGAGTTAAAATAGCCAATTATTTGTTCATCACAAAAGTTTATTGCTAGATAGCACAACGGCTGGACGATTTTCTTAAAAATCTCAACGGCCATCGTTTTGGGGGTCTCTCTCTCCAACTTCAAAATATCGCGGAGGCTTTTAACGTTTGCATTTGGTCTTCCTTCCTTATCTTTGTGGCTTGATAATCCTATGCCTAGGTATTTCAAGTCCATTACCTGTTCTATATATTTCCATTAATTTCTAGCTTGTGTATAAGCAAATCCTCATACATTTTGTTTTTTTCTGTTGTTATTAACATTTTATATTGTTGGTAGGTTTGACTGAATAGATGCACCATTCTTTGCAAGTCGTGCTCGTTTTCCGTTATCGGCAGAGCATCATCCGCATGGCAGAGCATATCGATTTTATTTGTTCCCATTCGGTAGCCGTTAGTTGCTTGTACACCTTTTAATACATTATTCAGTATTATGTTGAAAATAATTAGACGTTGCGTTGTGTGACTCTGATCGGTGTGGTTAAACTATTATAACCGGTGACCGGTTTCAAAACCGAACATAGCAACTTCTTAATTTTTAACAAACAAATGATATATCTGATGTTTAGGGAATTTCAGCTTCCCCTACCCTCTAATTTAAGTTCTCAACTAGTCATCCTTCTTTTTTTAAATAAATTATACCTCTCTATTAACCATGTGATACACCATGCTTTTTCTATGTTCGGTTTTGAAACCGATCATCCGGTATACTTGTATATGTGGATATTTTTGTTTAGGCTTTCAATTAATTTTTGTAATTTTCCGTAAGTGATTTTTCATATAGAATATCAAGTATAGTCAAGTTTATGAAACATAAGTACGCTGGAGTTTAAAATTTTAACGATTTCTAAATTATTTGGAGACCGATCGTAATCCGCTAATGAGACACTAATCTTAAAAGCCTTTGGATAACGAAGTGCATTTACAAGTACGTACAATCAACGCTTCGTCAAAAACAACTGTTTTCGCTCAATTTCAAATTCATATTTGGGGATCAAGCCCTGCTTAGCTGGAAAATAATTTTAGGTATATTTGTTTTTTTAAGTTAATGCTAGATAAAAAGGTTTTTATTCAGGGAAAGTACATTTGCTGGTCTAAATATGGCAAAATAGGATTAAGGAAAATTGGCAAAGATGCAAAATTACGGCTCTGCAAAATTTTTGGAAGACTTGACTACTTTTACAAAACCGTAATTTTCCAGATACATTACCATATCCCCAAGAAGCAAAAACACTGTTTTATAAGAAGTTATTCATACTTATGTGTCGCGCTTACTATGATAAATAAAATTGGTTTCTTAAGATGAAACTCGCTAATTAACGAAATTATAAATTTTGTATTAATTAATTCTGCTCTCATTTGATGGGCGTTCAGAAGTAAAATCATAATTTCTAAATAAACAGAGGTTAAAATCGGAATTGACTTATTCTGAGTTTTGTTAACTTAGTCAAAATCTAGCCACGCTTTATTTCTTTAAGAAGTATCTCTTGATGTGTTGTTCTGATTTATGGGATTTATTTCTTAAATTTTATGTGCTTTGATACAAATTTCTTGTTTAAAAGTTGAAGGTAACTTTAGATTGTAAAATTCGATTTTTTGAATTAAAATTTTTTATTTTAGAATTCTAAAAAAACTAAAGTTTTTTTCAATGTTGATAAGTTATAGAATTGCTGAAATACTGTTTGTTTAGTATACAATTATTATGGAATTTTCAGGAGAATGCCCTATATAAACTGTTAAATAGTTAACACACTGAGCGCATGTATTACTACCTTAACAGATAATTGCACAACCTGAATGAAACCCAAAATTAATTTAATATGTTAAACTAACCGCAGTCAGCCAAGATCGTTGACTACGTATATAAACAATAGAATTACAAATTTAACGCTTGAAAATATTTAACAAAGTTCAACGAGCTATGGTTGATACACTGTTATTTTAAATTACTATGGACGTTCCAGCTTTTTCTCTGAATTATGAGAGCCATAAGCCATTCGCATATAGTAAAATGAAAAAACCTGATTTTGCACCATCCAAAAGCTGCATGTCGGAGCCAGGGGCCACGGCCCTATATACTTCTCGAAGCAGACGGTAGATCTAGGTCAATAATACAGATGTGTTGAATCGTAGTTTTATGAATTTTAGTGGTGTGTTACCAAGTTTTGCGTTAATCTGCCATTGGGAGTCTTTAAGCAACATACTTAATCCTTGTTGAATAACCTTATAAAGTAGGAGTTCATTTTTCCTTCGTTTATTGCTGTCTGGTGCATAGTCACTAATTAGATGTAGCTTTTTTATTCTATTCTGGGAGTCGTTATAAGCAATGGTTGATGTAGTTGTTGTCTTCGATCTTCTTCCTCTTCTTCGATGCTATATCTATAATATTTGTACGATCTGACCCCTTTTGTCATGTTGTACTTTGCTTTATACTTACCAGTGTTGTAGTTATCGTGTTTTTGCAAGACATTATCTTTTCTCTTCGTTGATGATACAACCAATGTTTCCTGTCGTTCTTCTGCGGACTAGGAAGCAGCCGCGTGCCGCCTGTTGATTAAATTTCTGGTTTGGTTAGGATTTGAACCCGAGGCTGATGAGCTTTAGTGTAGGTCAAATTTCCTTTTGTATTTCACCAATTGGGTTCCTGGCGTCGTAGAGCAAACATTCTGCATTCCGCATCTACTTCTAGGCAGAACTCGCACTCAGCGTGTTTGCTTCAGTTGCAACTATCAAGAGCGCAAAAAGTTACGGAAGACGCTCATTGCGTTTGTATGAACTTGAAGTTCAATATAACTTATAACCATTCACTTGTTGCTTGAGAATTTGCTTTCTTAATTAAAAAACCTCTTCTTTCTTATTGATTCGGTTGTTTCATGTAGCACTGCTTTTTTTGTATTGTCAAAATGGTAGATGGATTTTATTGACTAAGAAGTCCATTAAGAGCTTGTTATTGTGAAACGATAGTGTTAGTTAATTAAATATGCTCTCCGTTCGTGAGCGGCCTCTGCGATAAGCGTTGTGTAGTGCGATTTACGGTAAGGATTAACTTGTTTTTAAGCGCCTAATAAAACTTCAGCTAAGTCACCGTTTATTTCGCTTGTTTGTGTCAGCGTATATTTAGCCAATTCTTTGGTTTGCTCCCGTAATTCTCACGTACTACTTGTTTGTTAAATTCTTTATAATAATTTAATAATGGTAATTTCTTGGGTTCCTTTGAATATAACCAACCCCATGTAGTTGTTTTGTTTTAGTAATTACATAATTTCTGGATAACTTCCATTATAACGAATCTAGCGCGACATGTGTAATGTCAGTTTTGATATAATTGTTTTGCTGTGGTGTATTTAATTGTTTTTAATGTGTGCTTAATGTTTAACCGTTGATTTCTAAATTTTATAATGATGTCGCGAATTCATATTCCCGCTTTGTTGTTTACTTTTGTTAGTTTTGTACTTGAATTGTACTTCTGGTATTTTTCCTCATTTGATCGACCGATGATCCCATTTAATTTTTTGAGACCGTTTTGTAAAAAATTCAGAAAATATTTTTTTGTTCTACTACATCGAAAAGCTATCAATTTCGGCAATGTTTAGCGGCCGAAAACAATTACTTTTTCGTACTAGTACCGTTTAATTTAGTACGAGTAATAATGATAGCAACAAAAACTAACGGTGTGTTTTCATTGTTCGAAATCAATTTTTTTTGGTATGATCATAACTTCCTCGACGTTTCCCGACCTCTTCGATGAAAAACTGCCATTTCTTAATGAGAAAAAATGCTTCCAAAGTAGTAGAACAAGAAATTATGTATGTAATTCGTACGAAAGCGGACTTTTAGACTTGCCTTGGCCAGAAACAGCATCGTCCAAAAGGTCCTTAATTTCGTAACATAAATATCTTCTAAAATTTCTCGAAATTCGAATATTGCTGCAGCTGCACTTCGAAATGTTTTATTGCGCATCATATTCTTAGCAGTTGGCTTTGTCACCTGTCCCGATGTATGTTACCTGTTTTGATGCTTCCCCGTCAATATTTACTTCCTTTTACGATAAAGGAAGTATTGGATTCACCCCAAAAATTCGAAATTGAGTTTTTAACTGATCTTCACGTTTTAGAATCCTCTGAACTCAAAAAACATATTTTTGTGCATTGGTCTGTCTGTCTGTCTGTGTGTCAGTCTGTCTGTGAACAGAGTATCTCAAAACGAAAAGAGGTATGACGTTGAAACTTTGTGTACTATGTAGATGTGACAGCAAGCTTTTGATAAAATCGCATAACCGGAAGTAGGTGACTCTTGTGATTTTTCAGTTTTTTCGATTTTTTCAGAAACGGCTCTAACGATTTTTCTCAAAATTTACATTTTTATTAAATTTTTAATGTGTATTGATGTGAGATAGGTGATTTTCCAGTTGAATACTTCTAAAATGGGTTTCTTTTGTTTTCGTTTTCTATTTTTTATTAACTCCTATTTTAAATAGAACACTCGGTATATTACTACATTTTTTAATTCAGCTTAAAATTTTAGAGAAAATTTGTCTGTTCAACTAACGCTCTATTTTGTACCGTTTTTGTAGAATTTGTAATTTTTGAAAATTGTTGACAAATGCTTAAAAAATAAAAATAAAATTTTTGGCTAATTATAAGATTACTGTAAAAGGAAGTTGTGTGAGTGTATCACACCAGATTTTTACCACAAGTTTGAATCAGTCTCTTATAGAGATCGGCGCGTGAGTAAGTATTCACACACGTCACGTATGTTTCACGCTTGATTTAAACGCTCACGTTCACGGCGTGACCCTTCGCTCACGACGTGGCCTGCAGCTTTTATTTGAAAATTCAAATTCAGATAGAACATAATGTTCAAATTTAAAACCAATAAAGGACTCGAAACAGAAGTAAAAACTCTTAAATAAAATATGTTTTGCACGTGAAATAATTGACTTGATATGTTGCACTCAGAATAGTAGGCAAACAAAAGAAAAATAAATGAAAATTCACGACAATAGCTTACAACAAGGTATAAATACTGATTTAACGCAAAAACATTTCTTGCAACCGTCTTCAAAGACACTACTTCTAATACCAAAAGCTGTCATTAGGATTGACGTTTCCCTAACCGATAAGAGTACAAGAATGTATATGTTGTTATGTAACACTTTTAATTCCTAGGTTTAAAAGTACTTTTACATCCGAGGAACTAAAAGTAAGTTCTACTTGGTCGCCTATAGATGCAGACACGCGATTGACTGTAGACACAACATTCACAACACAATACAGGTGCGAAACTCAGTCGCTGCAGGCTACGGTACTTTTGTAGCTTCCCCTGTATTAGCAAATATTGGCTAGTCGAATTTTATTTCTAAGTATTAGCCCTAGGTTTAATTTGGTGGTTTTGCATGCATTAGAATAGTCCTGGTGAGCTGTATCCTAGTTTTAAATATTGTATTATATTGTATAAGTAGTTTCGTAGGCACCTCTCCTAGTAATTAGCTAGACTTTATTAATTAAATTTATTTTGGCCCCATTTCTACAAATATTTAAGCCTGGTGGTTAGGCAACCGTAATGGCAATAATTATAAACTATTCTCTGGCCTGATTTATTGCTAGAACAACTTTGTTATCTCTTGTTGCAGTCAAATCTTTCAGGAAGTTTTTCTGTGGGTCCATCTGCCCAAAAATTTTGATATCTTGTAACTTGTGAAGCTGGTGCTGAAATTCTGCTTTCTTTCCAAACAAAATTGCCGTGCTAGTTGGTTGTGCCCTGCACCTTAGTGCTTCGAAGAGCCCTTTCTGTTGAGCTCATCCCCGAATAGTCTTATGGAGGACCTAGAAGCACTCATGCTTTGTTTCGGACATTCGTAATTGTTAGATAGTTGCTTTACTTACGTTTTATCGCTACTCTGGATTTATGGGGCCAACGTCTGCACGTCCCACTGGCTTAACACCATCGTTAGGTAAGCTACGGCCCTATCTTCTTAATCGAGGGCTCACTTGGGAATTCTTGTACGTTTTTAGCCATCTCCTGTTGGGATTAACCATCTCCCGTTGAGATTTACTTTGCTGGAATCCAAGCTGTCGATCTGGGCTCCTGAAACTGACGAATTGCCTGTGTATTTCGAAACCCCAGTAGACTACGATAGGTAATAAGCGTCCGCACTACACCTACCTGCAATCCACCAGCGGCCTTCATAGCTTGCACCGCTATTAGCAGCTGTTGCCGTGACCTTCACCTATCTGCTGCCCCCAGACTGCCAAGGAAGCAAACGGAAAGGTTAGATCCGGATCTGTGCTCCTGCAGGCAAGTGCACTAGTATAGTTATGAATCGTTGCGCCTGGTGTATTTTGTATTAGGATAGGTGCGCGCTTCGTACAACTAAAAACTAGGGCATGCTTTACAAATCGTAACCCCTTGGGTACTTTTGCTTAGGTTATGCGAATCGTTAGCACAGATCGTATGAGGGTACGTTATGTGCCTCCTCCTTTTGTAAGTGTTTTCGTTTATATATATGTTAGGGCTGCCGCAAAAGTCGTGCTGCCACTTTTTGCAATCTATTGAATAAAGTTAATTAGGTTTACCAGAGTTCTGTCGACCTTGACAACGGTTCTTCGGCTCGAATGTGTGGCAGCTTTCGGTTATTTTTAGCCCCAACCGCTGCTTCACAGTGGGACATCCTACAAATTATAGATTATAATAACATAGAGCTTCTAGCTTTGATAGCATTTTATTCGTATTATGCTTTTTTTTACTTCCCTGGTAGCACGTGATAGCTGTGTTTGACGGCTTAGCGCGATAATCACTCGGCCCTTCTTATGTTTTGGAAATTCGTACTCCACCATTTGCGTTTGAAATTTATAGATTGAAGTTAGTCATTATACGAAGGTGGTGGATCGTGGACCGACCACGGGGGCCGCTGTTCAAATTCAAGTTCCCGCTAACCGTTTACGCAAATTTGTTTTACGCCTGTTCCAAACCTGTTAAAGGTCAGATTCAAGTGCTTGCTATAGTATTCATGGATACCATGATGTCTTTCTTTTACTATGGACCTCGACGTTATCGTATGGCCATACTAAACGCACGTTGCTTCCGACAGCTAGAAATTTTTGAGCATCGCCTTAACGTTAATTAGAGCTAACATTCG
This sequence comes from Agriotes lineatus, assembly GCA_940337035.1. Taxonomy (NCBI): domain Eukaryota; kingdom Metazoa; phylum Arthropoda; class Insecta; order Coleoptera; family Elateridae; genus Agriotes; species Agriotes lineatus. The sequence continues at coordinate 142,169 of CALNHX010002421.1, read as the reverse complement.
GGGCTTAACGTTAGCCAGAACAAACTTCCATTGCTCTGTACCGGCATATTACTTGTTGTGCCCGCTCTGCAACCTATACTTGTCTAACTATTGTTTTTGTTTGACTGCATCTGCGGAGCCCGATCATAATTTTTAAAGTGTTCGTTTTGTCCGCCGTATACCTGTCTAAATTTATTTATATTTATAATTGTAGCTATATTTATACTTGCATGCTTGTGAATTGCACTACAGTACCCACCAATTTAAATAAAGCTGTGATATTTTATTGGTCTTTATTTTTATCTGGTCGATTTGCTGGAATTATCTCTACTTGGTGATGGTCCGACGCAAGGATTAAGCGACGTTGAGGTCCTGCCGCCCTCTCCTTTTTATTCTCTTTCAGCGTAGCTGGAACCCCGAGCCTTCTCGCCGAGTTAGCCCAATTAGGCCGATAGTTACCAGCCGGAAAAATACCTACCATAACTGTTTTCACGTCACGCGCCGATCCCTAAGTCTGTACGAGCTTGTTTTTGTGCTGCAGACAACAAATTCGGTATACAATGGCTAGCTACCTTCTTGACGGCAAGATGCTTATGTAAAATAGTATTCAATGTGGAGGATCCAATAGCTAATTCTTCCTGAATCTCCCTATACGTAATATTTCGTTCGACCTCAATTAAATTTTTCATACGCAGTAGACTCTGTAAAATGTAAGAAGTACATGATGACTCAGCCAAATCTGACCGGCAAGCTCCAGTCAGCTGATGGGCAGTGGCGTAGGGTTTTCGTTGTAAAGTTGGGGTACTTGTATATTACAAAATATAGAACTTTTGAGTATCAAATTATTGTATTTAACATATTCTGGAGATTTTGTAAAGACAATGTATTACCTTTAGCAAGGAAAGACAAGAAATGACGTTGCTAAACAAGAATTACACCTCCAGAACAGCAAATGCTAGGTTATAGGATATAGAGTACGCGTTCCGCGTGCTGCGTCACTGAGTTCCAACCTCCCCTTAAATTTGAATGTGAACTCGTCTAGACGAGAACTCGTTTCTGCGCATTATGTACTTCTTACATTTTACAGAGTCTACACTTGCCGCATCTGCAGGTCTGCCCGACCGTGCTTTGTGGGTAAGGGAAAAGCAAAAGCTATCACTAAATTTTCAGGGCTTTGCTCACCACCTAACTACCTTTTTAAATAGACAGCAACCTAACTTTGAAAATTGATCACCATTGAACAGCAAGTTGAAACATTTGACAGATGTAGGTAACAACTGTCAACTAACACAGCTTTTTATTGTTACAATTGTTTTTACACAACTCTTGATCTATGGGCCGATACTAATATTAACAGTTCAGCCCTCGTATTATTTATTAGAATCACTATCTCACTCGACTCATGACCACAAATAGACGAATATATCAAGCTAGCTTGGGCTTTGAATAATAACCAAGTAGTAATAGTATTTGTGGGGACACTGATGTCAAGCAAGTAGGCCTTCATAGGTCCTTTTTACCAACCGCGTGGACAAGGTCTAGGCATGCAGAGTACCAAGTACCTCAGTCCTACTTAGAATTTTGTCAAGACTAAGAAGTTCCAACTCTAGCAAGGGATCTTTTACATGTTACACATCATAGTAGCATGGGACCCACGGCTTTACATCACTTCCGAATGATGGCAATCTAGAGGTTTTCATCTGCATTTTTAATTTTTTTAAAACCTCACCGGGATTGTGGATCGAACTCTCGACCTTTAGATCAGTAGCCAGAATGCTTAAGTACTGAGCTATGGAGCCCGGCCACATAACCCAAGAGTCGTAAAGGGTGGAACGTACTTAGGAACTCATAACTTGATTCCAATTTTTGTGCTTCAAACTTTACATTCTGGAAGTTTTTGATTGGTTGGTGTTATTTTTATTTCCAGTATTGTTATGAGACAAAACCACTAGAGAACTTGGCTTTATTTAACTAAGGACTTTAACAGTAATCAATATAATAAATTGACAGAAGAAATCAACGACTACTAATTTTATTTAAATACATATCAAGTATGCAACAACTTTACGACATAATAATAGTTTGTAGAAGCTTCTAATAACTAGCGTGGAAAACATTCAGAATCAGACGGTATAGATAATGGACACATTGCCGTACCGTCTTAAAACTTCAAGCAGCAGAATACCATTACTCTTATCTAAATTGATAGATTGAAGTAGGATGCTCTGAAAACTGTTGAAAAATGTATATGGGAAGAATAAATTGTGAATCTATTATTTTTTTTACCAGAAAAAGAAATTCTAACTGGTGTGGGTAAATGGTCGAAATAAATGAAGTAATTGGAAGCGACACATGACCATGCGCCTTTCACTCGTTTATACAATATAGCAAAAGCGCTGCAACTAGAGCAAAAGAAGAGTAGAGAAGCATTTGAAGAAAACGCAGTGAATAAATGTCTATTCATTAACCTGGAAGTAGATATTGCTATACTTCAGTTAGAGAGCATGGCTATTTTTGTTTGCACTCAAGATTCTTCAAGTTTTGGACGATATTATCAAAGCCTTATGATCAGTTGAAGCGATTCCAAAGTTATCAGCGATTACTAATAGACCTGGAGATTATGCAATCAACATTATTAATGTGTTAAAATGGGTGCGAAGACGTTAAGGTTATTGACGACGATGAGAAAAAGGTGAAACAGATTTTGATATGGCTAGAACGCACCTACGATCTTCCTTACAATGTTTCCAGAGGCTCATTAAGAGAACGATCGAGATAATGATATTGCAAGCATTGGCAAGTACTACATGGATTAATAAGGCAACCATGACTGTTTATACGAAACTTGTGTAGAGACATAGGGAAGGAAATAATGAGCTTCATCATTAGAATTGAGCATGTTCAATAGGCAATGGGCATTATGTACGTACTATGTCGAAACCTTTAACATATAACGGTTTAAGAAACTATCCTAATAATAATTAGGAATGTTACTTACTAGAAATAGCATTTAAGTAACTATGCATCTGGTATTGCGAAACCAACATTCTTTCTGATATAGCTATTTTTCTAAAACCTAAGGAAGCTGAGATGCTTCCTAATACTACTGACTTTTTCAGTAGCTCAGCTTTACAGATAGAAAAGGGACTGTATGATGCCTATACAGTGTATTAGTGGTAGAGTGACGAATTTATAGAACAACAACTAACAAGTTGAAATTAAATAAGAAGCATAATAAAGGTTATAACCTTTAAACTTTAGCCTTAAAAATAGTACTAGTGCTAATATGAAAATTTTGAACAACTTTCTAGATTTAAGTAAACTTATTTACTATAAAAATTATTGACTCAAAATTATAGAAAATCTTCTATGAAACACGTTGCAAAATTAGCGTTTTTCACACACAACAAAACGTCACGTCTAGTGTGAAAAACACTTTGCAACTTGATACATAAACAGCTCTTGTAGTTAATAAACAATTCTTTATTGGGAAAAGGGCTACAGAAATGTCATTATTTCTTCCTTTGCTAGGTAATGAGGTCAGTGCCGTTATTTATTAATGCTCTGTTAATGTTAATTGCGAGATGTCTTTCTTTGATATTTAGCTATCAAATGACAAGGCAATATCGAATATTTACTCAAGGCCGCGCCACAGAATGATTCATTGAAATCGCAGACTAGTTTAATTGGCCTGTACCTACTAAGGAAATTAACTGCACCACGCAAATTCTCCACAATTGATTCGCAACACAATAGCAGTTTTATCAGCACGGCATTAGCAATTTGCGTCATGTCGTCGTATTACAAACAATGAGGAATTATCAGCTCCAATAACTAAGACGTACCCAATTCAATGTGACGCGCCGTATTCAGCTTCATTGATTTCGTTTTTACGACTCCTCCGTGACATCATCTAATAACGTCATGTTGTGACGTGTTTAATACTTCCGTCATAAACTTTGCCATAAAAATGTAATTTAATCTGAACATAAAATCAAAATGCAGTTTTATAATAGAATTTAGTTACCATGTAAGTTGTAGATATAACGAGTTGGAATTGTCTCAAGATGTCTATAATGACTTCTATTTCCTGCGGTTTAGTATCATTTTCTTAGCGTTTCTAGATCTTCATCTACACTATGCAGCCATTTCTCTGTACTCTTCCTCTGCCATTTTCCATCTTTGCCGGTAGTATTTTTAAATCGTTCGATGTGCAAACTTGCTACTACTAAGCAACGAAACCATTTATAAACTAGGGCAAAATATCAATTATTATCAATTAAACCCTGAGACGAAGTCTTTTATTGATATTGTTAACTGAATTCTAACCTAATTTAAAAATCATAGTTATAAAGGAGAAGTAACTGGCAAATAAATGTTTCACTTGTTACTCTACTGGAGCGAGCTAATTACTACGCGCCTTTTTTATAACCTGATAAACTTTGCTATTGGTTGTTATATGTTTGAGGAAGTAAACAGCATCAAGCTTGTTGCAAGTTAGCTGTTGCACACTGTTCTAGATCTAGTACTTACCTCCTGCGTTTTCTACTATTAGATGATGTTCATCGTCTTTTCTTCCGATTATTATGCGTTGGTTCTTCTTTTAATGTATTTGTAGGCACATCTTTTCGGTTCCCCGGGCTAATTTATTTTTCCCTGGAATCAGATCGGTTCACATGCACAAATTTACAAGAACTGGCGACTTACCCGAAATTCCATAACGCCTCTGGGGTCTGGGGTTGTAAATCAGAAACATAATACTGGGGGGTGCAAGGCGGTCGATGTGCCCTTTCATATAGCAGGTGGTCACACACGCCCGATGCAAACACAAGTTCAGCCAATTCCACAATCAGTCATGCAAGCAAAACAACAAACATTCAGCTTTTAGCTGTAATGTGCTCATTACATAATACTTACGGAGGTTTTATAGCCCCCCGTAGCGTTCCCACGTCGCATCTCGAAGAAGGCATCGTCAGGTATGTTCTTCGGTGCACCTTCGATGATGTACCTGTAATAATCCTGAAAACACGGATGCTTACCGCATCTAGTATGCCTTAACCGAACGTTAACTGCATCAATGGGTCCAACCCATGTCAATGTAACCCGCAATTACGGTGGCCGTATGGACCGTAAAAGATACAGGTGCAACGCATCTTTTGGAGTTGGGCTTCCCAAAAGCCCCCAGTCTCGCTAACTGGCGTCACTGATAAGCACAGTACCTATCAGGACCAGGACCGTGGGCCATCTCGCCGAATGGCCACTGATCCAGGAACGAGGGCACCCTCTACGTCTAGTTGACCCTTGACGAACGATAATAGTGAAGAGCGACCCAATTAACAAAGCTGTCTAGAATCAGCATCGGTGCGGACAATATCGAATGTCCGACTTTGCTGTACAATAACTACATTCACTAAGCTACTCAAGCACTAGTATCCTTTTTACAGACCTCATCGTTTCACCAGCTCTCTTATAGGTAATTCAATCACTTCAGCACACATAATCGCGGTACAATTACACCAGCGGTGGATTAACTTCCACGTTCACACATGTGCGACCTCGCCTACCGACTGCCCAAACACATAAGAACCATCGCATTCTAAAATGCAACCCCCAGTCGCCTCGGCCTTTACAACATTCCAACATGGGAATTCTCGGCCCATCGATATTTAAAACTACCTGCTAAAACGCCGTCCGATCTTAAAAACAGCCTTCGGTCTGGCGATTAGTTTAAGACTCGTTCCGATTTTGTGCTAAATTTAGAACGTATCATATTTCAGTGGCTGAATACGAATACAAATAAAACAATAGAATATTTCCAAACATCCCCAAGAACACAAAAGTAAATATTACAACATATTGTCAGCCCGATCGTTTTGGTAAATTTTTGTAATCCTTTTACTATTACAGATCAAAAGATCCTCCAGCTAGCTACAGTGGAACACAGGCTCGGTTCTATTTCTAACGTGGATATTTTTGTCTAAATCAATGCAGGAGAAACGTCGAAAATAAGTACTTATTATTATTCACCCTAATCCAGAACGGAACAACCTCGGCAAAAGCAAAGGAGCCACCCACTGACAATGGTACAGAGTACATGCAAACAAATTGAACAGTATTAATAAGGTATATTGTATTACGATTTAATTGCGCATCTGATGGATTTCGATGTTCGTAGTATTTACTCCTTATTGCTACGCCTCAGTACGGATCTATTCGATTTCACAGTCTATGGTACTCATTTCGTGTGCTTGTACCAAGCCTACTTTTGGCTTGTAGCCCAGGAAGAAGAAAGTCGCGTTTGTTTCCTTGGCGTTCTTTCTGGTTTGCCGTCGTTAGCAGCATGAACCCAGTGTTCAGTGAATTTATGGGCATGCAGTTTGATTTTTGGGTGATGGTTGCCCTAGTTTTCGGCGGATTTAATTTCCTGAACCATAATTTAGGGAACTTTCGTTCCCACGCCGTTGTCGGCGGCTTCTACGCTTGCCAGTGTACTTTATTTGCACATAGCCCTGAACATCGCGGGGTGAGTAAGGAAGTATTCTTTGGGCTGTATTTCATTTCATCTGTGTTATATCGTGGGCTATTTTCATCTCATAGCAGCCAGTGTAGAGCCGTTACGGCCGTTTGCAAGGGTGTTAGTTTCCACAACATTTGGATGCGAATGTCGCTTAGAGCGTGAACTTGACCCGTTTTGATCTCCAATCGTAGCTCGCTTCACACCTGTTGCGTGCATTCAGAAACGTACCTTCATGTTAAAGTCTCCCCCTTGTTTTAAACATCTACTGGCGACCAGTGCCCTGTTGCTTCGCGCTCCGTTCAGAAATTTAGACGTTTCAATCACCGACGTGACGTTGGGAGTATACAGTTCGCTCTGCGAGCTTTGTACCTAGAAGCATGCAAAACGTTTCCTCTCAATCCACGGAGTAGACACCATCGCCTCACAAACTATTGCCTGATTTTAATGTGTGTGATGATATTGTATCGTATTGTGTACTTGTAAGATGTATTAGAGTTTTTGCGTTTTTTTAAATACCTCGCAACTTGTCGGCCTATAGTTATACATAGTTATTAACTTATGTCAACCTGCGAATTAGAATTGCGATTATACTGTGATACCAGCCATGTGGGTTTGATTTCGTTAGGCTACCTGTGTTATTTGAGATCTATCTTTCAGGGATTTTTTTATGTACTAATTGAGTTTACGAATTCTCGTTTGGAACACCTGGGTACACTTGACGTGACTTAACATAAATTTGTTGGCGCCCTGGGCATATCTCTGTTTTGTTTCTGCCGTTAATTATTTTAAAGAACTATCACGCCGTCTTCGTCTGAGCTAGCGGCCGGCAATTGTACCCGAGTGTATATTGAGTAGTTTTCTGAAAGTTTTGGAAATAAAATGTCCCGCTCGTCATCGATCAGAGTGCGAAAATGAAACTGAAAACTGAATTTCTTATATCGTTAGTCTTTTATCTCTCGGTTTTTTAAGTTCCTTTTTTGATTTGACTTCAATTCCCACACTTCTTCTTTTAATTTTCCTATATTTTCTCTATATTGTACGTATGCACTAATAAAAATCTTTTGGTTTTTATCATAGCTGCGATAGCTTTGTAACCAAGTACAATTGAACAAATGTTTGTTAAACTGAGATTTGGTGTATTCTTCTTGTGCGTAAGTTTCCTTGCATTTATGAAACTATTTATATAGGTTCTTCGACAGCGTTTCATTGTATTTCTAGATTTTCTCTTTTTTTCTTAAGATTCTAACTGATATTCTAAAATTTCCATCCGTAAATATTTCAGGTGTCCTTATTTCTCTCCGATAGCAACTAAATCTCTGCCATTCTGGACTTTGTCGTATCATTATTTTATATAAAGTATTGTGACGCAGTTTGGTAGCGGACAGGGGTAGCACGGCTGCGTTTTATATAACAACGTGTAGTGTTTAAATTTCGGGGGCCAAATTTTATAGGGTTTACTCTCTTATACTCCGCAGTTCTCTCGATGCTGACGGATGCTTAAGTAGCTGCAATGGAGGTGAAGTAGATTCCAGGGACCTGGGCGACGATCTAATCCATTTTTAAGCCATATAATTTAAATAATGTTACAGCACTACACAAATTACTATTGTTATTATTACTCGGTACGATTTTCAATTCATACACAAGCGTGATATACGGAAAGGCTAGGTGCGGAATAATTAAAAAATATATAAAATAGAGTGTGCATGAATAGAGTAAACACATGCGTCGAGTGATAGGTACGATTTCAACACAATAATAGTATTCAGTGCATGGTGCCGTTTTGCAAGAGAGTGGACTTAAAGAATCACAGCCAAAGCACAAATCTCGTGAGCGCACAAGATCTGAACTTTGACAGAAATTAGTGTTGTTGCGGACCTAGTTTCATGAACGCAGAAAACCTGGGCCACAAGTCGCAATAACTCGGAAAATTCCTTACTGCTTTAGTATGAGTTATGTGAACACACCCAACTCGGAACTTCACACCAAACTAACAGCGAGGGCTTTGTGAGCGCACAAAGTCGAATGTAGTGCGGCGGTGAGTTTTTGAAACGCGTGCGTTATGCATATAATTAGGTTAAAATGAGAAGTTTGTTACAAGTCTATTCACTTCTAATTTGCACAGCACAATGCAATGATTTAAGTTTATTATGTTGGTGTTCACTTTATTCTAAAATGCTAACGACACATATAAAATGGTAGACGATCCACGTTGTGCCAAATATATCTTTTTTATGAAATTGGTCTGTGTTCCAAAAACTTCTATTTAAACTAAAAACGTTAATGTATATAGAGCACGTTAACATTAAAAATATGAGTAGAAAAAATTAAATAAAAATTTTAGAGAATGATGGGTATTGTAAAGCTGACAGTCAAGACCTAACACACAAGCGGATTTCACTGATTACAGTGGATTGTGAGGTGAACCATAACCTCAAAGTAGATAAAATTTGATTGTAGTTGGTCAACCAGCTGCTGAAATAGTCATCCTAGCACTGCCTCCTATTGTGCAAAAGAGAAGTGAACAGAGTATATTGTACATCGATATATCTATAATTTTGATTAAAGCAAAGGAAATGTCACTAGATTTCTACCTTCTATTAAATTTTGACGAAATGGCAAAGTAAACATTTCTGCTTAATGGGTCTTGTGCCCTAAAATTAAATGTGCTGTACCTTTTATTATTAAAAGACCAACTGTTAGCATTGGAAAGAGTAAATATATTTTTCATATCAAACCACAAAACTGCTTTGATTGTATTTACACTGTCTCTGTAAATAACGACAATTTCCATATTTTTTATTTGCTTGTTTGATCATCTAAATGTGTATTTCTCTACCTGAGTGTATGGTTTAATTTTGTGTTGTTTAGTATTCTTAAAATTTAACTGCCAGATATATGAACTTAACATACGTTCGTAAATACAATTTTTTTCTACGATAGTGTTAACCTTTTGCACTGTTTCTAGTGTCAAAACCGACGTTTGTAGTACTCTTAATATTAGCGCCCGAATTCGGCCTTTTTAGCACGTTGTCATTGGTGGCGTATTTTAATATCAAATTAAAACACGCTTTGCCGTAAGTTTGAATGTCAACATAACCTAGAATATCTAAGACAATGGGACGGAAAAAGTTTCATCGAACTAAGTTTTTACTTACGTACTTTAAAGGCGTACTTATACACTAGTAGCATAATATACTATTTCTTTAAAAATAAAATTTTAGCGGCTTCCTCTGCTTTTCTGCACGCCATTTGTTTATAATTGATAGAGATGTGTATTATTCAATATTCCTTTTGGCTTCACTTTTATTATGAGAAGTAAGATTTCTTTGATTACTATCGCATGCAGTTAAGAAGATAGCTCTTTGTACACGAAGATGCCGATAATGGAGATGATAGAAACTATGTACACTGACAATATCCAGGGGAATTATCCTACGATTTTTTATTTAGCCTCTTTCTCAGTATTGAATAGGTAAAGCTTCCCGATAATGCTTAATATACAAATCTGTCTTTCAGATTGATCATATAACTACTGTCAAATCACAGTATTACTTGCTTTGTGACCCTTCTTAAACACGCGTAGAGAGTCAAAAATTCAGGACACTCCCTAAATCTATAATTAAACTTTGATAAAAACTCTGTTCGATGTATACACGTTGCCGCCGAAACCTGACATCAAAGTAGTATATTAGAATGTCTACTGGTAATACTAGTTTTTCCTAGGTTATACTACAGTAACCTAGCTACCGTCAGTCTGAACTAGCTTTATCTAGGTTAAGCCGTACCAACTGAGTTCATTTTAACTATTTGGACTCGAGAGGGAGAAATAACTTAACAAACCATCTTTTTCTTTCTCTTCCTCTTTCTTTTATACCGCTTTTCTGCTTAGCAATAAATATTTTCATTTAGTCCTCTTGGGATTGAAATGTAACCACCCAATTATAACGTCATCTTTTTGAGGCCTGTTTAGTAATCTAAATTGAAATATTCGGTTAATCATAACAACTTTTAGTAGTCTTCTGTTATCCATCAATTTTATGCGACGCTGATGGCCCCGATTAACTATATCCTCATCGGCACATGTGTCTCTTATTACGTTATCATATCCCTTACAGTTTTTGTGAGATTTTCATTTCATTCGTTCTGAAGATATCCTTGGTCCCTTCGTTTTGCACGCGTTTCGATACCGTATATCATCACCGGCTGGATACATGGTTAACAGATCATTACTTTACTATCGATTGTCATATACTCATTACGCCAAATTACATCGTTTAAACTGCCAGATATGCAAGGGGTTTTTTTATTCGTTGAAACACTTTTTATCGTAGGTTGCTACCTCAATTTTCTTCGTAAGGCGTACCTATTTTGATTTTGTTATTCATATTTAATTTTTTATTATTTCTATTCGTATGGGCGCCATTAATATCCTTCTAATATTCTGATCACATTTTTCAGCTGAATTCAGTAATGTGCTCTAGTGCCTTCTTTTAATCTGTCTCATTATAAATATGTCATCGATTGTGTAGTAATGGATCGTCTGAAAGCCCCGCTGATTGGGAAGCAACTGTAAGAAGGCTTAACCTACGTTTTTATAATTCCAATGATAAAGACGCATTGATCACTATTTCAACTCTTTCTTGCACTTGTAGGGATTCTGCTTTCACTTGGCACGGGGTTGCAGTTCCAAAAACCAGCACATAATACAGTAAAATTGTCAGAAAATACCCTGTCACCTTTAAAAAATTGGCCGCGGCAATTCCTCTTGCTCAGTGGTTTAGGGTCATTAGACAAGTGTAAAACCAAAAAGGCGTCACCCCACCCCTTGCCAAACAGCCACCATCTTGATAACAATTGAATTTGTTTTTTTCTCGCGATCCATTGGTCGCACAGAAAAAGTTATGGAACAAAAAATGTTGGAAATAAAATTCTACACATTTTTGATCCATGCCGCGATACCGAGAAGTTGGTATTTTAAATGGTAGAGGGCGACAAAGTTACAAAAAATCTGTTTCCGCCATTCTAGCTCTGTGGGGGTGGTTTTTTCCGAAAATTGCAAATGTGAAAGTTGTAGTGCTTGAAAAAATATGCACGAATCATTTTAATAATGGGATTGATTTAAATAGTCTCCGAGTGACAGCCCTTCAAAGTCTGTGCAGCGTGGGAAATGTACGATGTAACCATTTCTTTTTTGCGAGATAAAATCGTCACGTCGCTCAAGTAGTTTCAATGTAAATAGGTTTTCAGAGCCTACAGAAATCCTACACATTTTTGGTCATTGCCGCGATACCGAGAAATTGGTATAGGTAAAAGAAATGAAAATTATTGGAAAGGAATGTACGAGCCCAGAATGATATCATTTGGCTCAGATCCGTAAAGCTCTTAAATTTGCTGGTGTATATTTATTATATAATATGATAATTGCAATTGTTTGTAAATTTTGCCACAGGAATGACCAAAATTCAACAAAGTGACAATTGCTTTACTACGTGCCATTTTTGCAAAAATAATACAGACATCCGACTGCCTATATATTATTAAACAACAAACAGCTTGTTTCACTTCAACTAAAACGTGCTACGGTGAACGAAATTATATTTTGATAGTTTGGGCCAAATGAAATGAATCGCTAATTTATTTTAAAGTTAAAGTGTTTCCCGACTATTTTTTGTAATTTGTTATTGTTAAAGGTGTTATAATACTGCTAAAAATGTCTACAATTACGATGTAAGAGTATTGACCATAAAGATTTTTTTTGTGGGCACAAAATAAAGATATCGGAAAAATCATAACTGTGCCAAATGATTTGATTCTGGGCTCGTATATTGAAAGTAATTTCTTTTTGCATAAACCCTAAGATATATTGTAGTCTACTCAGACACGTTTTATTTTTTTGGAGCTGTTTCTTCGTCTTGGTTCGGAGCCTCGGACACAACCGAGTCATTATCGACCATGATAGAAATGTTGCTTGAACTTTTATTGAAAAAAAGCCCACAACGCAATGTGAAAAATTCTTGGAAAAAATCCGTGAATACGATTGCGAGTGCCGTTTTGTGATTGTATTCTGATTAAAAATGGATAATAGTACCAGCGATAATGGTTTTATTTATGCTAAGCAATTGGCAGACATAGCATCTCTTTAGTTATAAGTGCGGGATATAAATAATTTACTTCTCTCCTCTTCTACGCGCTGTGCGGACTTTGAAGGGCTGTCACTCGGAGACTATTTAAATCAATCACCTTATTAAAAGAGATTCGTGTATATTTTTTCAAGCACTACAACTTTCACATTCGCAATTTTCGGAAAAAACCACCCCCACAGCGCGGAAACAGATTTTTGGTAAATTTGGCGCCCTCTACCGTTTTAAATACCAACTTTCCGGTATCGCGGCAAGGATAAAAAATGTATAGAATTTTATTTCCAACATTTTTTGTTCAATAACTTTTTCTGTGGGACCAATGGATCGCGAGAAAAACAAATTCAATTGCTATCAAGATGGCGGCTGTTTGGCAAGGGGTGGGGTGACGCCTTTTTGGTTTTACACTTGTCTAATGACCTTAACCCACTGGGCAAGAGGAATCGCCGCCGCCAATTTTTTTAAGGTAAAACGACAATTTTACTGTACTAACAGCCAGCGATACTTTTGGCCCACGTCCTGATTTACCATTAGAAACTTAATTGTTTCGTTGATCTGCGTCTGTCGATTAAGAGAGTTAGTTAGCGGTGGCGTTTAGGCTTAAGTACCTCTTTTGTACTCTGTCCTACAAGAATAAAACCACTTGCTAAAGTTTACTGTTGAGTACTATATCCTCAATTAAGTGCAGCGCATCTTTTGGGCGAAGCTGTCTTATGTCATTGGGCGAAAGGTATTAATTGTCTTCTAGACAGAGGCAAAGGTTATTGTCCTGGATTACACCTTTAGGTAATGCATTAGTCGACAGTGTACAGTTGACAGTATATATTTGTAGCTCATTTCCGATAATATGTAATTCCTGGTAAGCTTTCTGTTGCTAGTTCACTTCAAGGAATTGTTGGGAGTGTTTTAAATTGGGCAAATCTTCCTAGCGTTTAAATTTTGTCTTGTTCAGTCAGCATCTATTCAAATATTTGACTATTTACAGTTCCACAAAAGGCCTAAAGTCCTATAAACGGAGCGTTAGCACTCTTACTGGCATGTTCATCTGCTAGCTTTTTACTCCAATGTGACCCGGAACAGATTTTAGTGCAGTTTTGGTGTCTTTCTACAGGATTAAGTTTTTCCCAGCACTCCGATATCGGTGTTGATTATATTTTATCAGTTTTCATGGCTTTAAGTGCTGCTCTACTGTCTGATGGAATGCAGTGTCTTAATATTTTCTAGTCAAACTTGTAAAGTTGTAGAGGACTTTCCAAGATCTTTGAGATCTTTCGAAAAGGACTATGTGTCTATTATGTACTACCCCTTCTTCTGCTTCCAAGCCATTTGTCTACCAGATTATTGTGTTCCAGGACAAAACGATATCAAAAACACAAAAAAATCCTCACCAGGGGACAACAGTTCGTTACTTAACTTTAGTTGAATAATAAGCCCCTCTAAGGGGTTGTCAAATCTGATAGACGCTTACTTTTAATGCTTACATTTACGCAAGACATAGATGTTCAGCTATGCATCAAGTTACCCCGGCTAGTGGATCAGTCGCGACAGTAGGTTGCGTTCGCTGAATGATACGGGCTAGAAACAGGCGTATAAAGCGGTTTCCCTTGGCGCTTCGACTTCTATACTTGGATTCGTTTACTCCCCTAGAATTCGAAATAGGACATCGCCTGCCACGGGGACTTACCTTTGATGATATTTACCCATATGATTTTAGTTATTTATTCAGCAAACGCCTGTAGGGCCAATATTTTAATCAACCGTGACTCTAAAGAAGGGCAACGATTCTCTATAGCAAAGCGTGAAAATCTCAACTTAAACCATTTAATAATTAAAAGCTCAACGCTAATACTTTAGCATCAATTATGCCACTTCGAACACACATCACGACATACACTGTGATTTCAATTACCTTAAGCAATTGGCAGAACGTGGTGGGTTACTGTAGGAATATAGCGTCGTCAGAAGCGCAAGAGAAACCGACGGCCGGAACGTGGGAATGCTGAAAGCATGCGTGCTCGACGATGGGGTTCAGCTCAAAAGCTGTTGCTATAAAACAGTCGCGGAATATGACAATTGATTTCGGGTTGGGTGGGTGGAAGATATAGAATAGCCAAACAAGTTCACTATGCTTGAAACACAGAGTAGCCCAACTCAAGTGGTAATATTGGCCAAGTAGTACACTCTGCAACTGGCAATATAGTCGGGGTAATCTTGTATATACCCGGTTTGATCGTAATTAAAGACAACTAAACGATGCTCGGTCCTCTACATTACGTGACCAGCAATCTCTCGCCCATTATGGTGCACCTTGTTCAAGCAGGTCCCCGAGTAAAATACTGAATTTCCGAGCCCCCCACATGGGGCTTTGGGCATCGAGAGCCACGACCGGGTTTATATGGTAAACCCCGACTAATGGTCGAAGTCAAGCTCATAGAAATGTTGTCTCCTCGCTCACCAGCGTAGTGTAAAACCAGATGAAAATTTCCCTGCGATAAGCTAACATTGCATGCCTGATTCTGTAAAAGCGAACGAACAAGGTGGTTCTGTCCAAGAAGTATAAAACTGAATGCGTCACGACAAGTAGCGCTATAAATTAAAATTAACATAACAATTGTACTTTAATCAGTCTGAGAGCAGTTTTTATGATACCTGCAGTGAATTTCCTGTTGAAGTTAAACTTTGTGTTCGATTAGTCTTTGACCTTGTTGAAACCTTTCATTTTATTTCTTTGAGATTTTCTACGTGACTACCGATATAGTTTGGCATGTTTTCTCTTATTTTTTGCTTCCTGTAGATATTGTATCATCCCTTATTTCTCATTATTATTAGAGTAAGCTTTACTATATTGAGTACCTAGAGTTTCTAAAGTTGCAGTAGGACTGGAGCATATGACCAATGAGATTAACTTGAGATTGGATTTGAAATAAAACTTAATCTTTGTTTAATCTCTTTTATTGACACATTCGAATATTGATAAAAATATGAATGCCATCCTTTACAACATGTGCATATTATTGTTCTTCTACTAACAGTTTGTCTCAATTGCCATGAGTTGTTTTGCTTTTCATAAATTTCCGATCATCGCTCTTTTGTCATGATAATGCAATGGGTGTTTTGATTTCCCTCTGCCTTTAGCAATTTTCAAATAAAACTCCCTTTTCACAATTACCATACTTGTTCAGAACTTTCAGATAGACTCATAGTGAAAAGTGAATTTAAGTATAAATGTTCCGCAATAATTATCGAGAACCCATGCACACACTTCGGAATTTGCAGTTGAAACCAATTTTTTAAGTGTAAAATTTGCAAATTCATGAACTTAAAAATTGAAATAGGACATTTCATGCTGCATTCAAAGGTTGAACTCCAAGAGGCCACTTTCGTTTCTATAAACATCAATCTCCAAAGTTCAACCCTACCTAAGGTGTTGCCATCGTCTATCGGCATTCCCAAGTTTCTGCATTTCTCTTTCAAAACTTTTAATACCTTGTCGATATAACTTCTGAGATGCTGATGTCAGTTCTGCTACGACTTTTATTATTGTAACCTCTACAGATGTTCCACAATCCTGACCGATGTTATTGTTATCCCCCAGCACTTGCCAATCTCTGGGAAGTGCTGAGCAACACGACAACTAAACGAAATTTACGAGTCCAACTGTTGCAGGTGATCTTTTCGTGATAGTGTTCAGCATGGACAGCAGGGAGACTTTCGAGGAAGCTGTGCGGCTGAGGGAGCAAATCTTGGAGACTAAAGTAAACGCCGGAGCCAGCTCGAACAGCGGAGGGCTGACGCGCAAGAAAACCCTGCCCCGAGTGCCGATGGTTCTAGCCGGAAATAAATGTGATAAAGAAATGAGGTAAGTCATAAATCCTTAAGCGGAGTGCTGCGATCGTGCACGTTTACGTGTTTCTCTGTCTGGAGGGGATCGATTTGTTCAACGACGCCTTTCCATCACCCAAGCGACCGTGCTTGTTTTAGGGTAATTGGGAAAGCGTGTCATTGTGTCTGTTCAGTCTGACGTGCGAGTTTTGTGATCAAATGCGTTTTCAGGTTTCGGAGTAATATTACAATAAGTGGTCGTTGCTGCCGTGGAATTTGGAGTTAATTTATCAACGTATTTTGTGTTTATTGTGTCTGAGTAGTTCAGGTTTATTGATTAAGTTTGTTGAAAGCAACTAGTCCTGGTTATGTAAACGTGTGACGGTGATGCTAATCCTCGTTATGAATCAATTAAGTGAAGAAATAAAATAAAAAGCAATTTATTGAAAGTGTTCTGCATAAGACACTTCTATCAAATTACCAATCTATAAAATTAATTATTTGCTATTGTTTCTATAGAATATCTGTTTAACAAAGTTTAAAAGTTTGTTCTTTCTTTTTAAAACGAATAATTATAGATGATATTGAGTAAAACCGAATAAATTTGAATGATGATTGAAGACGGTATAACATATAATCTTTGGTTAAGGATTTTTTATAATAAAACGTATTTTTATTATAATAAACAAATAGTTAATAAATATGATTGTTCTTATATTATCACCAGTACTTAAACATTTAATCAAACCTGAAAATTGAGAAATTCTGCAAGCAAACTCAATAATATTGACTTTAAGTACACCAACAACATGTTTTACGATGAATAGTGGGATGCAGGTTTGTAGATATTTAGGTATAGCGATATGAGAGTTTTCAATTAATTTCAAATTGTCGCAACTACGTGGACATGTTTGAGGCCGACTGGCGGCGGCGTTCGTTCTTTTACAGAACTAACAGAGGACGCCAATGGATTTCTAATACCAAAAATATAGATAACACCTACATAATTTGAAATTCACTTAACGGCCAGCTCATAAGTGATTTGCGCAATGTACATAAGCTTTGTGGTAAAATATGTATAATAACCGGTAGTACATTACAACATACATACAGCTTAAAACAAATATTAACACAATGGGGTGCACTACATATAAAAATATAAACTCTGAATTAATACTACTGTAAACCAGCGATAATAGGCCGCAAAAACAGTATACGTAAGTAACAAATAATTGTAAATAACAAAAACACATAATGACATGGACAAAAGTAACAAAGATCAATAAATTACGCTTATATACGCTAATATAAACTCGATGGGGGTTGGAGGAACCCCTCTTGAGAGCAATACTGCTTGGTATGGCAATTCGGTAAAGCTACCTTAGTCGCTAATATCCAGCGAAGCTTCGTCCTGCAGTGTTAAGGGTTATAATAGCTTTGATTATAAGATAAAATTTGATGTTGTTTACAACTAGCTGCAATCGAACTTGGCTAGAAGGCTTAAAGTCTATATTGGTTAGATCGGATAAATGGTGATAAATCACCCATAGTACCTGGATGTACCAGAACGGCTACGTAAGCGGATTTTCCACAGAAGACAATCACAGCGGACCTTGAAACTCTTAATCACAGGTGCAAAGTGGCACCAGAAAATATGAGAGAGGAAGTCAATGTATAGGCGCCCATAAGGCCAGATAAAGCGAGTTTAAGTAACCAAACAGTAGTAAAAGGAAGCATTGACGGAGGAGAGGCAACTGAAAAGTCGAGGTAGGTCTAAAGAAGAAATTTGGGCTTCCAGGTACGCAGCTAAACTATTTCTTCATCATAACGTGGAAATAAGCTTCCAATAACGTAGCCTTCCAAACTCAAATTTGCACCTGGCGCGTAAAAACAATGCAAATAAAAACTACGATTCGGCTCGTGGCGGTAGTCACATTTATCCATAGGGGAAGTGAAAGGGCAAGAATTTAAGAATCTTGGATAAGCGGAATTGTTGTGCGCCTGTAATGCGCCCTCACGATTTAAACGAAAATGGCGGCGCGAGAAATTCAAAATAAGTAAACAATTTGATGTAAGCTTTGAGTCCTAACAACATCAAATAAAATACAAGGGAATATTCAAATATGCATCATATAATTAAAAAAACAATAAGCTGCATGAAATTTCTCATATGTTGGTAGGGGTTCTTAAAAAAGTGCGAATCTGCTATACAGCGTTAAAAAATCTGAATTATAGTAATAGAGAAATGTTTTCACACTTATGTATAATGCCTAATCAATGTATGTAACTAGAACTACGCTCTTTGTAACAATACGCATTTCATTCTTTCCCACTGCTGTTCAGATAGTTTACTAAACTTGCACAATGTTAATAATTACACAAATAAATATTATGTTTTATAAGCTAGGAAAGCAGTTATTCTTTAAATGTATAAATTACATTTCTCATGGGAATTATTTTGTAAGGTGTAACTTTCATAGCAAATATGAATAATGCACTGAACTTTCACATTAAGTAAATGCGGCAGCGGCAACTATATTCCCGTGCGTATTCATTCAATTGCACTTGGACCAGAATAACGAATAACTTTTAAAACTGTACATATGTATCTTTCATATGCAGCAAAGTATTCAGACACTGTATCTGAATGCCGAACAGTTCTAAGGTACTTTTTTATCTTAATGGCAAATATTTAAAATTGGGGAATTGGAAAATTGTAGTGAACTAAATATTTTGGTCGTCAAAGTCTGGTTGATAAGTGTTTGAGAGATACAGTTAATGGAAATGGGGATCTTGAACCCTCGACTACTCAACTAGCTTCAGAATTGGAGAAAACCAGTAGTCGGTCAAGGGCGATAAAATATTAAAGATAAAAAATCTGTAAAGGGGTTTTCACGAAACTTCTCTGGCAACTGCGATTTGCATCGATCGCTGCACTTTTCTGTCTTTTTAAGATGCTCACCCTGTATCGGTTGGATACCACTTTTGCCTGTTTTCATCCGAGCTGTGTGCAAAATATTACTCTTATCTATTCACGAGTTAAATCAAAGCTAGACAGACTTTTAGTTTTTTAAGGTGCTCACCCTGTATGTATTTGATCGAAAGTGTATTCGGTTTTAAGTACGGTAGCAATCAAATACGTATTTCTTCAATAAATAGTTTCTGAGCTATACCGCCAACAGGCAGACCGACAGATAGAATTGAGGAAAACATGTTTTTCGTCATCTAGGGAGCCTGAAACGTGAATATCTGAAGAAATCTCGGAAGGTGTTTTTTACGATTACAGTACTTTAGCGAGGGAAGTTAACTGAAGAGTCCTTTTAAAGAAAAGATTTTCGGCTATTAAATAACAGTCATTTTTTACATGGGTAAGTTTTACTTTTCTCGCATCTTCTTTCTTTTTTGACGATGAAGGTCCAAACGCTTAAGATGCACTATGAGCCAGTCTTAATTTTATGTTCTTATCATTGTGTTTGCCGAGTAACTTTTTGACAAGTATTATTTGTGCTTGAGTGTGAAATATTACACTGTTATGAATCAGTTAGCGCTCTTAACCCAACAATTAGATTTTCGTGTGGAGTGGGGGGGGGGGAGGTTATTGATAGCCCAACTAATTTCCATAGCTCCTTAGATCTTTTGCATCTTTCTTAAGTTAAATGAAATATAGAATTTTCTATACTTAAACTTTTCATTTCTGTTGTATCCGACCAACCACATTCCAGTTTATCATTCTTTCTTCCAATTACATGTCCAATAGTATGTATATTGTAATACAAATGTGGAAAGAATGTAATTGTAAAACGCATGTGAAAGATGGAACACGAGTGCTAACGTGTTTTACCTACTATTTTATCTACGACGGCTTCGCATTCTACAAGAAATTTAGTTTTTTAGTTTGATATTTGTCAAAAAGAAAATTGGATATTTGTCAAAAAATATTTGTTAGTTTTAGCCAATCAGATGAGTATCACTTGACATTAGAATGCAGAAAGTCTTTAAATTAGAGTGCAGAAAGTGTTGATATAAGAGTGTATAAAGTGGGACTACCTTCTGCACGGAAATTCGTGCGGAAAGTGAAGTAGGAAAAATATTATTGCTGATAAATGGTCTTGCAGGTTTAGTTTTTCCAGTATGGACACATTTGTTTTGTGTGCCGTACAAGCGATACTATGGAGCCTTTTCCAGGATCACCTTTGCTGTATGATGACTCAAACTTTATCAAAAAATTAACTCTGTAAAAAGCTTGTTCAGTTAAACTTGGAACGAGGACAAAACGCAGTTACACCTACTTGCCGCAACAGCAAATAGTATAAACTGTTTGAATAACTTTCTCTATTACCCATGAATAGACTCGGACAGGAAATTTTCATCCTGGTGGTTGTTAGAACAAGGTATAGGAAGTAGATTTATACTCTGTTCACATCTGTTTGCATAAAGGTTGACCATGGAAGTTTTCCCAATTTAGCTGTATAAAATTACTTTGTTGAGTTTAAACGCAGTTTGTATTTAAGGTTATAGTTTATAAATGCATTTAGGTTAGAAAACAGGACGAAATACCTTCAAATACAAATGCCATACTTACGTAGAACAGAAAATAGAAATTTAGTAATAATTTAGTAAAATTAATGTAATTGTGTAATTGAAGACATTTTTAATTAAGTACATCGAAAGTGTTACAATACTTTAGATTTTAAATAGTTCTTTACATATACTATTAAAGCAAACAGTCCATTGGGCAACAATATTATATTCTGTGAAATGACATTTATTGGAGGTTGTACAAATTGTGCCACAAAATAAAAAATACGGTGTTGTTCATGTACAACTTAATAAAAAAATCCACGGCCAACCTTCATGCAAAAAGGACGTGAACCAATTACACATATTCTTCTACAACTACAATTTTTTGTTAAACATTTTTGATAATCCCACTCAACATCCTTTTTAAGATTACATATGAATTATTTGAGCTTATTTAATTTTATTTTGATTTAAAAAATAGGTTTTTACAGGGGACACCGTTTCTATTGCAGATAGCATTCCCAAGGGGTTGAATAGCTCAGCGTGAGAGATGGATCTTAAACTGAAATAAAAAGGATCTCACTCGCGATAGTCAACACAATTATACCTGGAAATATACTGGAAAAAGTTCATGTTATTTTTAAGGACACTACCTGTTATTGGTCTGACAGAGATGTAATGGGAAACATCAAACAAAAAAATGTCCCCCCCACGATAAGAGATGTGCGTGCTGAGTTTCAGAACTGAAAGCTTATTATTAGCTTCACTTCGCCTTACAAATGAAATAACACAGTAAATATGAGAATTCTATGAATAAAAATACATTTATAGGCTCAGCCTTGCAGCTGCGACCAGCAAACGTATTTACAGGATTATCGGAATTTTACGCATGCCACTTATGTGGCATGAGACATATTAAAAAATGTTGATTAAAATTACATATGCAATACCAAATTATTAAAAATATCAAACTTAGCAAACGAGATGTTACGTTAATTTATATCCGCAACGCCACTTGTGGCGCTAAGCTCGACAATTTGGCCAAGTACGACCCTGTATGTCCAAGCAATCATTCGCAGGCATAGAGTCGTTTATAGTAAAAGGTTACGTTATCGAGGATTTTCCCACAACTGCATTTCAATTTGCTGACCAATTGTCTCGTCGTTATGCTACATACTACGAAGGGAGGGGTACTTTAGGTAGTGGGCGCATTTTTGATTATCGGGCATTCAGTCATTCGAGTTGAGTCATTGATGCAAGCACATTGCCCCAACGCGACGGGGCGACAAACGTATAGCCCACTGCTGTGGTCGCTTTCGCCGGGGCGGTTTATGGTCATTCAAAGTTGAGCCTGAAGTCTAGTTACGAACCGGTGCGTGTGTTGCTATGTAATCAGGTTATTTTTGTGTAACAAAATAATTTTCGCATCCACGACTCAGTCGGATTATTATGGAGGGTTTCGAGAGCACTACATTCTTTCAAATTTTCCTTTCGTAGCCAAGTGCTGATGTGAATCGAGAAACTCTTTTATTACGCCCCAATCAAATTTTAGCACAATTTCCTTGCCTTAACTCTCGGCCTCGACGCTCCGCTGCGATTAATCCCGATCCTGTCCGCTTACAATCTTTGTGGGTATCATCTACAGGATGCCCCCCCCCCCCCCTTATGTTTAATCTATGTGACGGTGAGTCCTGAGACCAGCAAAGGGACACCTTTTACCTCCCCAGGTATTTTAACCAATGTTATATGTAAATATGTTGTACTGTTCTCGGATATGCGCTTGATTTCGAAATGAAATTCAGTATTAGTGCTATCCAGCCCGGTAATTAATGATCCCCTTTGGCCTTGTCTAGGCCTTTGTGTTGCCACTTTCAGAATTAAAGACCCCGACTTGTGTTGGGTACTTTAGGTTAACAACTTGTGAAAATTACCACGGCGTACTCTAGAATTTAAAAATTTACTTTAGTTTATTTTGATATATTGGAAGTTGCTCAAACTTAATTAGTAGAACACTATTAAGATGCACGTCTCATTTTATTGTATCTTATGTGTGTTCTTTCTTTTGTAAGTGTGGATGAAGTAGCGTACCAATTAATTGCAAATACAGGTCCGTTGTAAGAAAAACTGTCAACGTCCCGCCCTAAAGGAAAGTTATGACTTATCATTTCCCCCCTATTTCCAGTTCTAAGGGGATTAATGCATCCTGAAACAAGAAATTGTAGCGCTTATATTTATGTAGCTACCCTCAGCGCCCCGTGACGTTTCGTTTAAACTCCCCTCTCCCCTTTCTGACTGGTACATCAGCTGTAGTAACCTGAATTCCAGATTTGACTTGGCCCTTCTGGTCGTTATTCGTATTTTAAATGTAACAGAAACCAGAGCAGTGGTGTTGGACTGCAATCGTTTGAGCAATAGGACTGAGAGAAGATCCTTGACAGGAAATGATGGCCCAATAGCGGCCAAAATGGTGGCTCTTTCTTTTACTTCCTTTTACCGTAAAGGAAGTATTGGATTCACCCCAAAAATTCGAAATTGAGTTTTCAACAGATCTTCACGTTTTAGAGTCCCCTGATCCCAAAAAACATATTTTTTTTCATTGGTCTGTCTGTCTGTCTGTCTGTCTGTCTGTGTGTCTGTCTGTCTGTGTGTCTGTGAACAGAATATCTCAAAAACGAAAAGAGGTATGGCGTTGAAACTTCATATATAAGTTTTGTGTACTATGTAGATGAGACAGCAAGCTTTTTAAAAAAATCGCATAACCGGAAGTAGGTGTTTACTCTTGTGATTTTTTAGTTTTTTTCGATTTTTTCAAAAACGGCTCTAACGATTTTTTTCAGACTTAACATTTTTATTACATTTTTAATGTGCATTAACGTGAGATAGGTGATTTTCCAGTTGAATACTTCTAAAGTGGGTTTCTTTTGTTTTTTTTTCTATTTTTTTTATTAACTCCTATTTTAAATAGAACACCCGGTATATTATTACATTTTTGAATTCTGCTTAAGATTTTAGAGAAAATTTGTCTCTTCAACTAACGCTCTATTTTGTACCGTTTTTGTAGAATTCGTAATTTTTGAAAATTTTTGACAAATGCTTAAAAATTAAAAATTAAATATTTAACTAATTATAAGATCACTGTAAAAGGAAGTTGTGTGAGTGTATCACACCAGATTTTTTCTACTCTTCTCGGTTATTTCATGCTTGTGAGTGTCTTTCTTTTAATTTATTTTGTTTCCGACTTTCAATTTATTTCTCACTTATTTCTTGCAAATAATACTAGTTAGGTACATTTGTTCAACCTTCTTCTTTCCGGAATTCTATTTATGTGTCCGTACCATATAAATTCTTTCGCTTGTGTTCCATCCACTATAACTTCAAGAGCTTTTATTTCGTGTGTTATGTAGTTCTTGGGCCTCCTTAATTTACCTTTTCTCATATCTTTCCAGAGTACTTCCATATCTATTGCCAATAATTTTTACTTAATTGATTCATTATTGATCCGAATATTGTAATGACACTAAATTATAACCTACAAAATTTATTACCTAATTAAAAATTTTATGATATCCAGGTCAGTACATATTGATTGCTATTTAATGTGAATTAAATAATTCAAACCTTTAAGTTTTAAAAATAAAGTGAATTGTATGGATAACATTGATAAAGTATGTAAATTAGGCAATGTAATTTGCTTACCTTAGAGATATTTAAAAAATATATAAAAGTTGGTTGTTGAAAAGAGTAGAACGTATTTTTTTTTCCGGAAGGGAATCAAAACGCTGGTACTTCCCAAAGTGAGGAAAAATAAATAAAATTTTTCTAGTAAAAGTGTTAATTTATCGTTTTATTGAGTGCATCCATGTGTGGCAGAAGAACCGCAACTGGCAAAGCCTTATCCCATTCGAAGGCTCTCCACAACATTTTCAGCAAGTAGCTGCTAAGAATTTGTTCTGGATTTCTCGCGTATTCTTATGATACAACCCTCGTCCCTTCGGTAAACTGTCGGCACACCCCTAACTCGGGGTTAGACTGTAACATCGTTTTACCATACGTTGTTTAGTATTGCAATCTTTGCTGTATCTTACTGAGTTAAATAACATTTAATCTTCATATCTAAAATGTTTATTCCAAAAATGCACAGAAAAACTCTATTATGTTTTGAAGGTAGCGTGATATTTAGACGGTAAAAATTTATATTAGAATTCCTTACACCGCCGAAGCACTGCCCATTAATTTGAAATATTAGCTTCTTCCACTTTATTAAGCGAATAGCTAGCATACTCGGTTTTTAGCATTCAAACGTCCCTAATGAAAAAAGTAGTGCTACATTGAAACGCCCCAACAATATGCACGAACTCCGTAATTCAATAAAACATAGATACATCCACGTGTCAGCTTATGATTAATCTAGCTTCAATTACCTGAAGCAATAAATTTCCTGATACGCTACTCTGGATGTAAATAAACATGCCAGTCCGATAGCACGGAACCATCAAATAACCTTGTTAATCCCCGCAGATGTACGTTCTATTAAACGTGGAGGAAACCAGCTACTGTTTAAAGTAAATACAGAAGCATTGGCTGGGTTCACACCAACGATATTTAATTTTCTTTCAGTTATTACTCGGGTCGCCACATCTTCTTAAGATTTGCAAAAAATATGTTTACAGCAAATTACTTTAGGTTTCAATTAGCTCGCAGTAGGAAACTGCCTATACGCCTATTGATATATTCTAAATATGTCCTTAGTAGTATCATAATTTGCTATTAATCTAGTTGTATTTTTCGGTTGTTAGTAAAGCTTAGATAGGCAAGGGTATGTGCACCTTTATTAGATATTTCATACTTATTTTTTACTGCTCTGTTAATTATCTTTATTTAAATAGAATATGATTAGATAATATACATTACAAACTTTCACAGTGTCTAACCTAATGTACTCGTATAAACCTTTAAAATATTAATGTGAGAGTGCGAAGCAGGCTATTGGTTCACTCACAAATTTGTAGTAAAGTTACCCAACTCTGTTTGCATGCGTCTTGTGTGAAATTGGGTTACATTTGTGTCCATACACAACTGGAGTTTCAGAAAGTGCTGTACACCTGCTCAGTGTTTGAGATTTCCCTAGTTGAACAAAGACATATTTTTTCGTTAATAACTTTACGAATTAAATTCACTGTTTATTTTAAGACAAGAACCATCAATTTTAATATTTTAAAACGCAATGTTAAACATTGGAAATATTCCCATATTTCTACTGCTGATAATAATAATAATTACGTCGGTATTTACTTATAATCTAGGAATACTCTACTCCATCTATTGTCCATACATTTTGGGGATAGCAGCCGCCCACTGCAGCTTTAGTTGGAGTGTTTTCCGTATTACATCCAGTATTGGTGTTTTGTGCCTTATTCGGTCATTGTTCGCTGGATCTCTCAATGTAATACCCAGCATCGCCCTCTCCAATGATTGCTCTCTGTGCTAGTTGCAATTTCATTGTATATTTCTTTGTTAGGGTACATACAAGTTCTAGCAGCATAGATAAGAGAAAGTAAAACTGATTTGAAAATTTCCTCTTTAGCTTCTGGTCTATATTACTTTCAAATACATCTTTCTAGCGACTAAAAGCTGCACCATTCATCTTAATCCTTCTGTCGTTTTTTTTTTATTTCTGGCTATTAGTGTCAAAGTTGTCGTTTTCCCTCAAATAGACATATTAATTTGATATTTCTTACTATTATGTTCTAAAGCTTCCTCCGACGACGTTCTGCTCATAAAACTGGTACTGGTATTAGAGTTTCTTATTATAAATCGTTGCTGTTGAACGCTGTAAAAAATTAATAGCACCAAACTAAATCAATGGCCATCATCACACTCTTCAAAATAAGCCAGATAGTGAATTCTCAATACCCAAAAATGGTTCCTTGCTCATTATGTTCAATGGGGTTCGCTAACTAATTTCCTGCAGTAGGGAGTAGGTTAACACTAAACTGAATGTAACTAAATACAGACCCCACCAATTTAAATAATCTACAATTCGCAATCTAAAATGAAAGATTCTCTGGTATTATAAGTATCGTTAACTTGCCATGAAGATAAAAACTTGTTAGCTGTTGCCTCTATGAAATTCAATCAAAGTGATAAGCTATATATTTTTAACTTAAAAACAGGACATAAATGAGACACAACTTAAATGAGATATATTATTCTAACATGAACAGGTTTTGAATGCAAAAGAGACAGTTCCTCGTACTGTTGTAACTATATAATTTAATTCTGAAATAGAACATGTAACAGTATAGATCAAATTCGTGCTGATTACAATGCATTCACAGTAAATTGGTAATTATAGCTATAGGTTTAACAGATTCACAAATATTTCAAATTAAAAGTATGTAGGAAATACATATTGAACATTATTGCTTCACTAAGTGACATAATGTTTAAAAAACATAAATAAATTGTTAGATTTTCCGTAGTCTCCAAGGTCGACCAAAGCCATTCGCCAACAACCTTCCACAAAAAGACTTCACCAACAGAAATCAACTCATAAAAATTTAAAAAAACTATCCACCATCCAAAAAAAGAAACCAATCCACAAATACTATTCAGCATCCACAAACACTATCCACCATCCACAAAAAGCCACATAATAAAGGTACCATTAGCCCACAGGAGTATCTTTCATTTAAACAGTTTACTTGACATCAAAAACGGCTTTAACGCACCGTCTACACTCCTACGAATAATCCGAAGGTGTTGGCTGCCGATGGGGAGAATCATATGGCTTACCAAATAAAACTCGCTAAAGCCATTCAACTCCACCGTCTAGGTGATGTCCCGAAACTGACCATTCACAAATAAGAGTCGGCAGCAATAACGACCGTTTAGATTTTCTATTGAAGTCGAAATATTCCCCATTCGGGGTTGTAATCGAAATTCCACAAAAACCTCGACAGATTGTTTGCTACTTTTCTGCCCCGAACTGTTATATTATATTTTTTTCTATCCCTAAGCGATCAAACCAAAAATAGACTAATACCGATACAATGTGACGCAATGACACTAGAATTCCTACCCGATCGAAACTGAAAGTCACTATGAATTAGCTGACAAATACCTAACTTTCAAACGTCAACAGATAAGTAATTAAATTCGTTACACGGATTATTTCTTTCAGAAAGTCATCACAAACAAGAGATAGCAAACAAAACTCGTTGAGTAACGCAGATCATAAGCTAAATTGCTATTCCATAATAACTGACAATTCATATCTTTTTTACCTTCGTATTTATAGTACTTATGTGCGTTTAGAGCAACTCAGGCGAGGCAGAATATGTTCCAATTATAGGCTAGCGACAAGTTATCCAAATAGCCGTAACAAATTTTTGTAAGGAATTTATGCATCTCTGACAAGAGGCTATAATTTTGAAGAATAGTTCTATCGCCTTTCTTGTGTAGTAATATTAATATAGATTTATTACGGTCAAAACGTATTTTCCTTCTTGTTTACATTGGTTGAACAATATCTTCATATGTTATCGTAAGAATAATTCTCCTTCTTTAAGCGTTTATGGTATTATTACATCTTTTTTTGCCATATTACTGTTTTTTACTGAGCTATTTGGAAAGAAATTATCGAGCAGGTCAACGTTAGCTGGTGAAACTATACATTTTACTGCAAATTGTTTTTTCAAGTCGAATTATCATATCGGCGTGATATTTTAAATGAGAAGTTATATGTATCTAAGAGAATATTTATTTGAATTTTAAAATTCTTTAGATAATCGCTTTAGAAGTTACAAAAGATAACTAAAAATCGGCAGAATGTGTACCAAAATAACAACTTTGTAAAGGGCTGTACTCAGAACTTCCCTCGCAAGTGGCCGTTGTGACACTAAACAATTTTAAAAATCAAAGGAAAATAGGGGTAAACAACCACGAATTAAATCAATTTCAAATAAAAAAACATTACCGGCGATGGGATTCGAACTACAGCGCCTGCGAACGCTAATTTAAGTCCTGCCGTCCGATCCACGGGCCCATCGAAGACTTCTCCCGACTTTGCAATGCGCTGCTGTATTTAACAGAACGGACTTATTGCTGATACTTTTGACTCTTTTAAGACATTACTCTGAACCTTCCAAGTGGAAATTGTTTTTTGAATTCGAATGATCATATCGGCGTGATATTTTAAATGAGAAGGAGAATATTCATTTGAATTTTAAAATTCTTTAGATAATCACTTTAAAAGTTACAAAAGATAACTAAAAATCGGCACAATGTGTGATATTTTATTTATAATTGTCGGATTACTAATTAAAACACACACATAGGTCAATAGCTTTACCACACGTACTATGTATTTCGCATTTGATTTAATGCTTGCACCATAGCATACAGTGGACGAAGAAATTCTGAAAGTTACATTTTTATGTATGTGATTTATTTTTAGTTTTAAGAAAAATATTATTGTTAAAAAAGTTCTCGAATATAAAACGTTTCGATTGTAATAAATGGCATTGAGAAAATGGGTATAAGTATGTAATGATTAATCGGAATAATTAGAATTTTAAATAAATAGTATCTCGGTCTCCACTTAGACAGAAGACTAACAAGAAAACTACTAGGGAAGAAATTCAGTCAAATGTATTGGCTCCTGGGTAGAAACTCCGTACTAACGACCGACAACAAATTATTACTATATAAAACCAATACAACCAATCTGGAAATATGGAATCCCACTCTGGGGCACTGCAAGTAAATCAAATGTAGAAATCATCCAAAGATTTCAGAATAAAGTCCTACGAGCTATAGTAAATGCACCTTGGTATGTTTCCAACGCAATTATACACACAGACCTGGGCAAGAAATCACAAATATCAGTGCCAAACATGTAAACAAGATGATAACACATCCTAATCAAGTGGCAAACACGCTCTTTGATGATGAAGAAGAGCGAAGAAGACTGAAAAGGTTCAAACCTACAGATGACCCCCAATCCGCTTCATCTAAATTGCTATTATTTTTAATTAAATATTAATATCAATACTGTATTATATTACACATATTAAAATAAACTTCTGAGTGTGCCCACAGGAGCATTTCTCTTCAAGTCATAACTTAGCTATTTAAGAAATAGTTTAAGTATTTTACATAAGATGTATTTAATGTTTGCACTCACAGATATGTTGTACAAAAATTTGGAGACAATAAAAAAAAAGTAAATAAATAATAATGCTGTAACCTCAAGTTCAGATAAAAATGCAGATAGGCCTTAACATGTACCTGTGGTGCGAGGGATTAAACACCCTTGAAATGAGTCAGCAAGCTCAAGTTTCTTATGCAATTTTTAGCAAAGTGTCAGCAGGTACGCTTTCTTCTCGTGATATGTGCAAAATTCGCAAAACTAAAACAGGCAAACGTACTGCGTATTGCGTATTGGACAAAACGGAAAATTACGGCTACCGATCGAAGGTAGCCGATTAAGAGTACTAAAAACTTAGGTGACCTGCCTTTTCTCTTTTTTTTGTAGACTGCTTCTCAATGCTTTTTCTCCCATACTTCCACTCTATTTCAATGCAATTTGTTGAGCCGCCATAACTTATCGTTCATTACTGTTTGGTGCCCATGTTCTGTTATTAATATTCCCAAACATATTAATTTTGTACCTGTTCTATTTCCAGCACTGCTCATTTGCCAACACAACAGTTATTCTTTGGAGTACTCCCTACATGCTTTTCCTGTTTTCCCTAAATTTATCTTTTATTCCTTTCTAGTTTATTTATTTATTTAATTTGCACTCAGCCAACAGCCGTTAGGCCAATTACAGGCGTCGCTGTGCAGTTATGAGGACTTCCAACCCCACTAACGACTGTCATGATGTTGTATGACCGCCGGGACCAACTTTTTTCCGTGATAGCCGTACCACGAGGCGCCGAGAGAAGCAGCCATGAAACTCCCATCCAAGTTCTGACCAGAGACAGCGTTGCTTAACTCTGCTGATCGGACGTGGACGCTTGTTCAAGCTACACCACTCGGGACCCTTTATACTTTGAGACCAAAAGCTATTATAAATTAGAGACGACAATAATAATCTAAATTAACCGTTTTCTCTAATTGTGATTGTTAATTGGCGACAGGGTAAAGGAGGCCCATCAGCTTAGCGAGGTATGGGAGTGAGTAACTTTATATTTGTGGGCAGCTCGCCGTGTACCAAAATATGGCCGCATCCCCCATGTACATGTAAATTCGGAAAATGTTAGCCGAGACCTACTAACCTAAGTCTGGAACTGCTGAGCAAGCCTTCCAACAAGTCGAAGGGTTTCCGAGTTTCGGGAAAAATTGCTGCTCGAGGATCGGTCGTTTATCATGATACTACTACTACTAAGATAAACCCACGTGGCGATCGAATTTCATACGACGTTGCGCATGACGTCATTCGGTGACAATAAGTCTGCTTGACGGTATGGAAATGCATTGCTTTAAAGCGGTTTTTATTAATGTTTAGTAGGTATATTTTATTATAATATTGATATATTACATTTTATTCAATATTATAATAGTACAAGAGATATTTCTTTTATGATTTAATGTAGGATTTAAGGTTCATAATAGAATAAGCCCTTAAATAAAGTAGGTAGGTGCTAGATAAAATAAATAATCTTCAAAGTTTAGCATTGTATAAAGGTTTACTTTGTAAAAAACGAACAATAAAAGATTTTGAATACTAGAGTATTTAAATTTAAAAGTAAAGGAAGATACCAATATATGAAGAGTGTGAAAAGTTTAAGGCTATTATCAAAAATTATTACTTTAATCCGTAGCTCAAAAATCGGACTTATGTTTTTTAAAATTTAAATAAATATTGTTCATTTTAAAAGAATACCTCTGTAGAAAAATATGAGTGATATATAAAGTATATGTGTACTGGGTGTCCGCTCTCAAAGTCGAACATAGGCAATCAACATTGTGCATTTGATTTTTAGGTATTTTGCCATTATTTCTATACTATATCAGTAAATATTATTGCTAGTATCATTTGATGTGCAACAATTTTATCTTTCTATTGATACCATTATCTTTCTTGTAAGTTGAATTGGCGAGCAGGAGTCAGCAAAAACGTTCAATGCCATGTTAGACTCCTATGTTCGAGTTTGAGAACGGATACCCGGTTACCGGGTGACAATGAGACTAGGGCCATGCTTATGTCTTCTTTCAGAAAAACATAAAATATACAGGTTGTTCCATTTAAAAAATTATAGTTAGTATCATTTCCGGTAAAACCGGAAGTCAGTCATTTTGACTATATCTATCAGCCAATCAGAAATTATGTCTATTATCTTGGTATAAATTTTATCCAAATCGATTCATAAATAAAGAAGATATAAGCATGGCCCTAGTCTCATTATCACCCGGTATATTATTAACAATTTTTTTAAAATTTTTATGGGTAGGTGTTAAAAATTTGTATTGATACACAGTTTTGTTTAATTTATTAACTACATATTATTTATTTACATACTATTTACAAAATTTGCACATTTACACAAGAAAACCAAGTTTTATTAAGACTTATTTTACAATTTTTGTAATTTTTCTCTTCCTCACTTTGGATTTTTCTTTAATATCTCTATTCAATA
This sequence comes from Agriotes lineatus, assembly GCA_940337035.1. Taxonomy (NCBI): domain Eukaryota; kingdom Metazoa; phylum Arthropoda; class Insecta; order Coleoptera; family Elateridae; genus Agriotes; species Agriotes lineatus. The sequence continues at coordinate 109,545 of CALNHX010002421.1, read as the reverse complement.
TTCTAATTTTAAAATACATTTTGCATCGAAAGAAAAGATGCTTGGTCTCTGTACTTAAATTGATAGATTCCGCTAAATCCATTAGGGCTTTTAAATAATTTTTGGTCAATTTTAATGTCTCCCCATTAAAATTTTAAAAATGTGGTCGAGTTCATTACATTTAGTTAGAAAATCTAGGTTTGGTTTTAGTAGACCGCCTTCGGAAAGATGGTTTACCTAGGAAGATGACATTTCATTACTGTCTGGAATATAACCTAGTAATTCCAACAGTTTCTCTTTAGAACAGTAATCACTTTCTACAAAATTATTTGAACATATTCTTGATGTTTTCATATTCAATTTGTGTTGCTGGTAACACTTTAGAATCCATTGTTTGCAAACTTGTTTGTCCCTTGGAAATATAAAGAAACGGCAATTCGAAACCTTCTTGCTCTTTTTGTTGTTGTTGCTTAAACAACCCATCACTGCACAGTATACCATGGTAATAAATGTTTAATGCAATGTATTAATTATAATTTATTAAATTTCACGCACATACGGGTGTGTCTGAAATGTGTGTACATCACTTAACCACAGATTCCTGGGCTCAAAATAAGACGATTTAACCCAACTTACCTATATCCAAAAGTGCTTCGTTTAGCCAGTATTATGATTCAAAGTTCAAAACAATTTTTTTTATTTTGCTTATAACAAAAGAACGATGTTGTCGATTTCGATGATATTTGGTATTGCACTCCTTACAGATGTAGGTCATCTTTTAAGGTGATATTAGTTATTATCAGTGGACTATTAGTGTACGAAACACAGGTAACCCGGCATAAACCAGTCAAAAACTTTTTAATGTTAAGGCCAATAACTTTCCAAAAAATAGTTTCAGAAAGAGACATTCAATAGTAATCTTTTTTTGTTACTTGTTAATTGATGATATCTTTTAAGGTTTAGACACAAAAAAATAAAATCTGAGGGACCGCGCACTGCATTTCTTAAAACAGATATTATCTAGCAGTCTGGTATTCTAAGAAATAAATGACGATAAGGCATTTTGTTATGATATTTATTAGTGACAAGTATGTACTTTATTAGATCTACAGTAAATGCTCAATGTGACCACCATCTTCCTGGATGCAAAGGTTGATTCGACGCAAAAAAGTGAACTGTACTCGTTGTAACATTTCTGCATCATTCTTAATGGACTGTGAAGTGTTCTGTATTCTGGCCCAAAGTTCGTCCTGTGTGTTTATAGGACGAGAATACACTTTGCTCTTTAGAGCTCCCCACACAAAAGAATCGCAAATATTCAAATCTGGAGAACGAGGTGCCCATTTTGCAGGAGCATCAGCTCCTCTGCCTATCCATTTGTTAGGAAACTGTACATGAAGATGATTCCGAACGTTCAATGTAAAATGAGGTGGTGCTCCATCGTGTAGAAACCACATGTCGCGTCTAAGATTTAACGGCAAGTGTTCCAATAAATCGGGTAAGGTATTTACAAGGAAGTGTAAATAATTTTCTCCATTTAAACGATTTGGTAAAATGACAGGGCCTAAGATGAAACTGCCGATTATTCCTATCCATACATTTATTCTAAACTCATGTTGAAAGTGGCGTTGCTTGATGACATGTGGATTTTCATCTGCATACACATGTTCGTTGTGCAAATTTGTCATACCCCTCCTTGTGAAACACGCCTCATCAGTAAAGAGAATTTTGCTATTAAAATTGACATCTTCAGCTTTTCTTTCTTGAATGAACCTACAAAACTCAAGACGTGCGATGGTACCAGCTGGCAAAAGCTCCTGGACGTTTTGTACATGGTAAGGATATAGCAATTGTTCTTTAAGAACTCTATGAGCAACATCCTTCGAAACGCCTGTTTGCCATGCTAAGCATCGACTACTTACTTCTGGATTTTCTTCTACTATTTCCAGAATTTCTTCTTCTACCCTGGGTGTGCAAATTGTACGAGCACGTCCACGATCAGCTGTGATCGGTGCAAATTTTCCCGTTTCGCGAAGGCGTCTTTCAATGTTTGCAAAAGTTTGATGATTGGGCACGCGACGATTTGGAAACCTTTCGTTGTACACTCTAGCACTTCTGCGACAATTTCCTTCGCAATATCCTAAAACCATCACCATATCCGTTTGCTCAGCGTAAGTGTATTTTACAGCCATTACTACGTAAATAACAAAGAATATTAACTGCTAAAAATCACTAGCTAACACCAACAGCAATTTGAGACGCTTCACAATTGATAAACAATAGCTACTGTCATTAAAAGTACACATACTTGTCACTAATAAATATCATAACAAAATGCCTTATCGTCATTTATTTCTTAGAATACCAGACTGCTAGATAATATCTGTTTTAAGAAATGCAGTGCGCGGTCCCTCAGATTTTATTTTATGTGTCTAAACCTTAAAAGATATCATCAATTAACAAGTAACAAAAAAGATTACTATTGCATGTCTCTTTCTGAAACTATTTTTTGGAAAGTTATTGGCCTTAACATTAAAAAGTTTTTGACTGGTTTATGCCGGGTTACCTGTGTTTCGTACACTAATGGTCCACTGATAATAACTAATATCACCTTAAAAGATGACCTACATCTGTAAGGAGTGCAATACCAAATATCATCGAAATCGATAACATCGTTCTTTTGTTATAAGCAAAATAAAAAAATTTGTTTTGAACTTTGAATTATAATACTGGCTAAACGAAGCACTTTTGGATATAGGTAAGTTGGGTTAAATCGTCTTATTTTGAGCCCAGGAATCTGTGGTTAAGTGATGTACACACATTTCAGAGACACCCTGTATATCTGCAAACCAAAGCTTCAGCTTCACAACTAAGACATGTACAGCGATGCCTATAATTGGCCTAACGGCTGTTGGCTGAGTACCAAAATAAAATAAAAAATAAAATAGGGTACCAAAATAACAAATTTGTAAAGGACTTTACTCAGAACTTCCTTCGCAAGTGGAAGTTGTGACATTAAATAATTTTAAAAATCAAAAGAAAATAGGGATAAACATATCTTCACGTCCGTAATAATAGCAATGGAAGGAAGCACGAATTAAATCAATTTCAAATAAAAAGCATTACCGGCGATGGGATTCGAACTACAGCGCCTGCAAACGTTAATTTAAATCCAATCATCTGATTCACGGACCCATCGAAGATTTCTCCGGGCTTTGCGATGCGCGGCTGTATTTAACAGAACGGACTTATTGTTGAAACCTTTTTTACCCTTATACGACATTACCCTGTATCTGTTCAGTCCCATTCTCGTCAAGTGTAAAGCTTGACCTATGTGCAAACTATTACTTGTATCTATTTCTCAGTTAACGAAAAAAATAATTAAGATGCTCACCCTGTCTTTGTCCAAGATTTTCTCGGTTTCACGCTAGGTAGAAATATAATCTGCATGCAAAACATCGTCTTCTTCCAACAAATAGTTTTTGAGTTATATTGCCAACAGACAGACAGACGGACTGACGGAATTGAGTAAATCTATTTTCCGTAATCTAGGGACCCTGAAACGTGATAATTTGAAGAAATCGCGGAAGGTGATTTTTTCGCGATTACAATACTTTCTTTACCTTTAGATGAGGGAAGTAAAAACTGATCTTATTCAAAAAATGGTTGCCAGCCTTATTGGAAACATCCTCATTCTACCGCATTGATGTCCATGGTGAAGAAGATTAAATTCCATGTTTGTGCAACTGCAGTAGTCACAAGATTTTTGTAATCGTTGATATGCCGGTTCGTTGCTTATAGTTTGAGGATATATATAATATACAGGGCGTTTCAAAAAGGTGTTGCCAAACTTGTGGAGGTTACAGAAGAGATCGCGGTAAAAAACGTAATGTTATCTTGTTGATAGAAAAAGACTTCGCTATTTAGTTAATTTTTATTAAAGTAACGCAAAAATGATTTGAAAAGAAAAGAAAGTGCATGTCCTACACACAATGCTGCTATAAATTAATTTAGTTGTTATCGCACCTACGTTAGTGTTTCACAGGCGTTGTATTTGCACGAAATTTTGCTTGTAAACTGTTGAAATGGACAATTTTACGTTTGAAGAGTATGCAGACATGCATCTTATTTATGGCGAAGCAAGATGCAACGCTAGAGAAGCTGAGTGTCTTTATGCTGAGCGTTTTCCGAAGCGCCGGCATCCTTGCTGAGCAACATTTTCGTCAATCCATCGTCGGTTAACAGAAAAAGGCAACTTCAAACCAGTTGGAGGAAGCGGACATCCACGAACTGCACGGACAGTGGCCTTTGAGGAAGAGGTTTTACATCAAACTGAAGAACAACTTGCCACCAGCACGCGTGCAATAGCGCATCAAATAAATGCTACCCATTCAACAGTGTGGCGGGTACTTCATGAGCAGTTATTGCACTCTTACCACCTTCAAAAAGTGCAAGCTCTGGGTCCGCAGGACCATCAGCAACGGGTAGAATTTTGTCGATTGTTTTTGCAACGTGCTGCAGAACAATCAGATTTCGGTTCAATAATTTTATTTACCGATTTACTTCAATAGTTGCAACAGCCACGTAGGGTATGATCACAATCCTCACGCCACATGGATCAGATCAAATCAGTAACAGTTTGCTATTAACAGGTGGACCGGTCTTGTTGGCGAATTTTTAATTGGTCCATTCCTGCTTCCACCTCGGCTAAATGGTAACATCTACCTAAATTTTTTGCGATACGTACTTCCTCAGCTAATGGAAAATGCAGAAGTTCCTATGAATCGACAGGATAGAATGTGGTTTCAACATGACGGTGTAACTGCACATGTTGCCCGCCCTAAACAGGATCACCTAAAACAACAAGTTACTGAGCGATGGATCGGAAGAGGTGGACCTATCAGGTGGCCAGCGCAAAGACCTGATTTAACTCCGTTGGATTTTTTCCTCTGGGTTACATCAAGTCCTTGATCTACGAAACCTCTGTAGCCACTGTTAGGGAGAGTGATGGTAGCTTGTCTTTTCGTGCAGCAAGATTCACATATGTTACAATGGGTGCGCGATTCCATGAATCGACGGGCACATTTATATAACGAGGTTAGGAGTCGCCATTTTGAACCATTGTTATAAATTTATTATTTTCACGTTATTTTTAATAAAAATTAACTAAATATCTAAGTTTTTTCTGTCAACAAGATAATATTACGTTTTTGGACAAAAATTGCGCCAGGGCCAAAACGGCTCATTTTCGACTAGGGGTTTATATGCAATTTTTTTACAGCAATGTCTTCTATAACCTTCCCAAGTTTGGCAACACCTTTTTGAAACACCTTATATATTGTAGTGGTAGTTCTTTGAGACTGATAATTATATAGAAATTGGAAATTAGATACAGTTACTGTTAAATTGTGAACAGTTTATTAAAAAGTTTCGAGCATTAAGTTTACTTAGTTGGGTTAGTTGTTTGGTAACATCAGAGCTTAGTTCTTAGTTTCTATTAACTGACAATCGGAATAACTAAAGTGAAATCCAAACTCAGCTGATTATCTGAAAAAGTTTATTATGAAATGTTATAATACAATATATCATATAGAAATGTATAGAGGAGTGTTAGATCCTAAAAAATGGTATAATTTATTGCTAGAGAAAATGATATTAAAAATAACAACAAGTTTTTTTCTGAATTTGTAACATGTATTTTGAGTAAAAGCAAATTTGAATAATAAAACCCTTTATTAATATGGTATGTAATTTCTGGATGGTATATTAAAGGGTGTGTAAAGTAAAAATAAAAGAAACGAAGAATAAACGAATTTTAATAAACAGACTGAATAAATAAAGTAACAAGTCGTATGAAGAAGAATAAAAACAGTTAATAATGGTGAATAGACTGAAAGTATGAAATAAATAAATCTGCAGAGGATTTGGATAAACTGCATACTAGTCACTAATAGGTATCCTGCTTGAACTGGAACTTCATGTGAGTACTGTCAGGTAAATACATCTACGATTGGTCTGGAGTTGGATGCACACTACATGTGAAGGTACTGTTGGACTTTGAAAAGCTTGTAACCATATGGATTTCTACATCTGAGTTGGATCCTGACGTAGGGAGTATCAAGGTCTTGTGAGACGTAACAATTGTCCTACAATAATTGTATAAATAAGTATTGTTGCCACTTTTGGAAGTAAGGAGATTTCTAAACACAGGAAGCACATTGGATGTGAAGTCAGTTTGGAAGGCTACCAGCTTGGTGGATGTGACAAGGAAGGGCGGTTCCTGTGGACTTGCTTTTTAGCAGTAGTTGTGTCTGTATTGGAGCCTTGCTTTGCTGAGGTTTCTAGAGGATCAGGAGGTGGAGTGCTTGTGTTGTTTCGACTGACATCCTTCGGCAGTGCTTCAGTGAGCTTAAAAAAGGTATATTTTAAATAAATCTAAAACAAATAAGTCCTTAATACTAAGTGAATTACATATTTGAAAGAACTACTTACTGTAATAGATATTTGAAATAATTAATATGTGACAGATATCATTTAGTTGACTTTCCATTTTGACAGTTGTCGAAATGTCAGAATTTCTAAATAATAATTTTTGTTTGCTGATTAACTATCACAAATAAGGATTGGAATATGCATGGACCTAACTTGAGTTAAAAGTATTCATTCTCATAGAGCTATCAAAAGAGAAATAAAAATAAATAGAAATTTTATAAAAGGGCATATATCTAACATTAACCTATTAAAATAAAAAGTTATATCAATACAAGAGGAAAATCATATAAGCTTCAATAATTGAAAAATTAACTGATTTAATTAAATTGAGTAAAGTAACAGCACCGTGAGGAGGTGTATAGCATAGCAATATGATACACTGATTGGTTTGTAGATAAGACGTCGATATGAAAACGAATAAAAGTAAATTGTCTTTTATAGCAACCTTCGCTAAGCTGTTTGAAAAATCTACTGTAATAGTTTCATACTTGCTTCTATCTAGTCGTTTTTCATTATGTAATGCTTGGACGCTCAGCTTATGAACGCTATTTCATGTTTCGAACTAAGATATGTGTGGTTAAGCCAATCCGCATACTCATTATGCTTTGTAACTTATATAACTTTTCTCCTGCCCTCTTAAATGTTCGACCCGTCCGTATTTCTTGTAGCCACGAAGGTATGGCGTACTTACATTGCCGGTACTGAAAAAACCTTTTTACTAGGTCTGACTACAATTTCTAGAGAGATCAATAGTATCCCCCTTTATTACACATGCTGAGCTGTAAGCTCATTACTTTCTGGTGTTGTTGTAACAAGGAACTTCCCGTTTCACTGCGTATTATGTTGTCGGGTCATTATTTCTAAATAATTAAAGTAATAGAGGGGTGAATGTCAATATCTTATAATCACAACGTCCAGCTCCAGAAACACTAACGCCAATGCATCGATTGTTCAATATTCTCCGTCTCTGCAACTGACAGCTTAAAATAACAATTTGCAGTAGATGCAGCGATCAAAGTTGCAATTCCGGAATCTGCACGCAAAAAACTTAAAAAAGTTAATGCCTTGTAGCGGTTGGAAACGTTAGCATTGAGTTTTTGTTTCAACCTCATTAAGCTCGCCTCTATCTACCAAAGGTATCTTCTTAAACAGACACGCAATTACATATTATGTAGCTTGCGTATAGTATGTATAAAAATTGAAATGTACAGGGGAAGCAGACGACGATTTTTATTTTAACTTTACCAGTTTGAAGTGTTCCAACTGGCAATTGTCAACGAGCTGTAAAAACGAGCAGAAAACGCTGCTACGAAAAAGCAAACCGAAAGAGACGCCGGGCTGTAAACTGTTTCATTTTCCTCCTGAGCCTATAGCAATAATAGCGAAACACATTCCGGAAATTTATCGACAAACTGTTGTCGAGAAAATAGCGGCCAAATAGGCACACATGCTGCACGAAGCGTTGTTCACCTATTTCATTTTTAATAAGTTTGGGCTTTACATATGGATGACCTACCTTTGGGATTAGGACGTGACTTTTGCAAGTGGTCCTGGCAAGATCAAAGCGGTGCTCAGCTGATTATTTGGGGTTTGCTTTGGAGGTACTCATCTTCCATAATAATGACCATTGTCCTTTTAAAGAAGAAGATTGTCTTTAAATGTCGTATTAAAGCCAACCCATAGGACGATAAAGTTAATTAAAACCAGCAAAATCAATAAAGGCATGGATTTTAAGGTTGGCTATTTTAAGTGGTCGAAAAGTTTTATATTTTTAAAAACAAGAGTAATTGTTGTTGTTATAGTTGTTAATCGCTTAGTTTCGTTCTATCCTAACAGATTGTTTGCTGTTTTTTATTTAGATTTTGCAAATAATAAAAGCATACTGCGGAAGACACTGATCAGTCAGATTATAAAGGGCTAGATAATATAAACATTTTCCAGTAGAAAACAAAACGACCCACATGAGATGAGTAACTACGAAGTTGCTTTGAAGATAAATCATCACAGGAAAATGGCTGCTACAGTCCGCGGTACGGTCGCTTTCAAATGCACACACCCTATTTACAGTTTGATAGTGTGACGGTAACTGACTGCAACGCGAAATACAAACTATTTCAGTGGCCGGGTGTAATTTCTAACCTGACCTAACAAAACGTAGTATGAAACGAGCCTTGGTATACCCTTTCTTATTATGTTTCTTAAAAGCAAGAGCCAACTTTCATTTTTAATATGTATTTTGTTGTGTATTAGATTTAACAATTGTACTTAATATAATCAAATGTGCGCAGAGTCCGTCTTATTATAAAGGTAAATTTGTGCATTCAGGAAGAAATGCACATCCTAGCCTGCTAGCGGAATGCTGGGAATACAAACTCCGCACGCCAGCCTCAGCTGAGGGCTGCACCCGTTGGCGACTCCAAAGTGTAGTGTGCGAAGCTAACATGATTAAAAGCGGCTAGAAGCCTGAAGTAAGTAAATAATTGCTGCATACAAGTAACACGTGCAGCGAACAAGCGTTTGCGAGTCAAGTGAACTCAATTTACGTAGTGTACATTTAAGCACACCGATTGTGCCGGATTCAAAGGCGCATTCGGGGCTTCCATCGTCCATGCCAATTCAGCAGTTTCTGAGAACCTGGCAGTTATCAGTTATCAATATCAGGTTGGGTGACTTAAGGCAAATATAATTCAAGGGCACGCAGCAGTTTCTAGAGGCTCAATTGAAGGTAAATTTGGTACCTGAAATGCTTGCAGCCACAACGCGATAAAGTTGGCGTTTTACAGCGAGAAGTTTTTGCGAGCGTGCAAGAATGCGTTTTTCCCTTCCCTAAGCTCTTCTACCGCCCCCCCCCTGGAACCGAATTTCGCATTACATCAGGGGGGTGCGAGAGTCACTTAACCTATCATGTCTTAAACTAAGTGAGAACCGGAGCGCCCCGACCGGGAGTCGAACTCTACCGAGCGCTCGAATTCTCACTGTTACCTCGACTGCGAGCGGCGGGACCGCTCGCTCATTGAGACCCCGCAAGAATGTGTTTAGGTGCGTAATTTGAGCCTAATGTGAATATATGCAAGCTCGATTACATTCGGCGTTAAGCCAGGACCGTGTTATCACGTTTTGGCATTTGAATTTTTAAAGATATTTAATTCATAGCTAATTTGATACGTATTGTTATCGATGCTTCATGTATGTGTTTAGACGTAAGTTTTTCTAGTCGTTGATCCTAGTTGACTTTGGTTTCCTTTTATTTGATTTTTGTTTTTATATGTGTTTTATAGTCAATATACTTTTTACGCAAGTTACATGTCAATGAGAATTATGCAATTGTAGTAAATAAGTTACATGAAATTCGACCTGTGATTAACACTGTAAAAATGAGAGATGTAGCAAACTGCATAGAGACACTAGAGCTTATTTAAAGATAGTGGCACCGTCAACTAATAACATTCCTTAAAAGAAAATAAACAAAAGGTAGTATACAATCTGATGTCTCTTTAACGGTGTCAGACCGACAAACTTTGTAACTTTTGCTGTAAATATATTGTAAATCTTGGATATATCAAGGATTTCAAAATATATTAAAGTAAAACCATAGCACAACAAAAATTAAAACTGTTCGTCCAAAAAAATGTTGGAACACAATATTCTGCATTTCTGGCATTTCCGAGTACCTATGTTATTTATTCCAAGGTTGTGGTAAAAATTCCCTTTTGGAGTTTAGAAAAAGCGTTGCATAAGTACGGATACATTAAAAAATACCTCGAAATAGCTTGCCACCCAGGCAGCACACGTAAAACATGTTTCAAATCATATTAAAAGTTCAAATTGTCGTAGTCAGTCGATAAAATACATAGGAAGATGGCAATATACAAAGTAATAAACAATAATCAGGATTTCATTGGATACGTGCTGCACGTGGGAAGTAAAGCATTTCTCTGAACTAGTGAAACGTAGAATTGCTTTTTCGTATATAATGATGTCTATTTTCTGTAAGAAACGCAAAAAAACCATATTTTTTAATAGTTTAGGCAACAAATGGAAAGCAATCTACTAAATCGAAATGCGAAAGTGCAAAATAAGCTCACTAAATCTTCTCGCATATATTAAACTACTTTATTTCAACAATCCTTACCCTCTGCAACTATAAACATTTGGATTATTATTCTTTAAATTGAAAAAGAAAATGGGGAAAAGACAGTTCCTAAGTCAATATCAAAAGACGCCAATGCTATGCTAGCAATTTTCTTAATTCGTTCGTAGTCCGTACACTTAACAGCAGGAACATTGGCTTTTCCTCTTTGAGGAGGTTTATATATTAAGACCCCACGGTTGCCAAAGCCGGATTGGGGAACGGTCGCAAACGACAGCTTTCTCAGCATAAAAGGCGCTGAAATGCTTGTTATGGAAAATAAAACTAGGTCTAGTTAAGCGGTGACAGAGATGCCAAATGCATAGAAAACAAATATTATTATTATTAAGACAAATAAAGGAGGGAAAACTAAATCTTCTATGGCAGAACAAATACCAAATATGCAGGTTAAACTAGTAATACAACAAAACAGGTAATATGTTCAAATAACAACAAAATTATAAATTAGTACAGGTAAAATGAGAATACAATTAGAAAAATATCCAAGGAGACAAAAAAAAAATAAAAAATACGAACTATTCATGTCCAATTTATGTTTAAACGTTTTTACACTGCCCGAGCTTACCACTTTGTCAGGTAAATTGTTCCAGATTGAGAAAACTGTGTGATGGAGAGAACTGCGGTGCTCTTGTTTTAAAATGTTCCCTTTTAAGTTTAAATATTTTTTTGAGTGCAATTAATACTCTTAGGTACCTGTTATATAGCACATGTAAGATTGTTACAGGAAATTTCCTGTTTATGATTGGCAACAACTGGGGATCCAGTAGCTCCGCGTGAGGGGTGGTTCTTAGATTAAAATAAGAGATGGCTTGCTCACGGGAATCAAAGTAATGGTAGATACAGAAATAATTTTTTGTTATTGTTATGGGCGCCACCTGGGTAGATTTTACCAAGAAAACCTTCTTTGGCGTCAGGAAATGTGTAGATTCAAGGCACAGATTCAATTTACGTCTTGTGTTTCCCTTGAAAAAGAACTAATCAACAAGTATGACGACTGTGATACGGCTATGCTACACAACATACCAAAATAAGTACATCACCCGGTTGACACAGCTGCAAATGCTGAGACCCACATTAAATTAATTTTTAATGTATCTGCACGCGTAAAGTCACTGCAGCAGGGAAGCTACGGAAGTTAGTTTTGATAGCATTATGACAAATCAGATACCGATTGCAAATTGCGATTTACACACCCCAGTGGTAATGCTTTCAAAATTTAGATTGTTGATCGGCCGACATCGGAACTCAAGGTTTTTTAAACCGTACAGTCCCCCGCTCCAAGCAGCAGGGAAGCTGGCAATAGCTCAAAGCGACGAACGGCGTCGACGAAAAGATAGTGTTGATGTAAAAACTGCGTCGAGTAGTAGACGTCATAAATATAGAGCAACGGAAGCCGGGACTAGTGGTGTTGGCTACATCCAGTACAAAACGAAATGAACTATCACAATACCCAAACGAGACGAAAACCGAAGTTTAGAAATAAGGTACATCGGAAACTTCTAGATGTAAGTAAGATGTCGACATTGCCACAATAGTCGTACATGCTGCAACATCGCACAAAATAATCCTGTCCAAACAGCACCATGTCAGCTTGTCGGTAGGTACCAGGCTTAGCATTCGCATGAAGGAATTTAGCGAAACTTTCCCTTTCTCCGGTATAATATCAGTGGCGGCATCACTCTTTGAATGGGTCGTAACAAAACGTTAACGAGTGTCTTGTTTCTGAAAGGCAATCGACTTCTGCTCAAGTTTCTTCCTTGCAAAGGGATGTCCCAAATAGAATAAGTGATAATCTTTTGGATTTATTCTACTGGGGAAGAACTTTAAAGCCAAAATATATTAATCACATCAGGGTATGTGATATTATGATGAAAAATGGCAATACTTTTCTACTACTCTTTACTCTGAGCAATGCCACCACCCATTTGAATATTTCAAACTAACTTAAATACAAAATTCTTTCGATATTTTTTTGCATTAAACTTAACCTCACAATAATCATTCTTGCAGAGGACATCGTATGCTTATAACTAAAAAAATATTTTATTCGCAATAACATTGTAATGTGTCAATTTCATGACATGTCAACAGCTGGGAACTAGATGATTACTTGAAACTAGCCAGGAAATTATTACATACCCCGAAAAATATTACATACCTGAAGAGTGGGGTGTTTCCATGGTAACAAAACAAAAATATTAGCTACATCAAGATATCTATTATTCAGAATTCAATTGTAGTTATTTTTAAAATTAGATGATTGCAAATAAAATAGTATACATACCACGGTGGAAAGTTTCATCCCTGTCTCGAGATAAAGTTAACCTCGACGCTACGCGTCTCGGTAAACTACCTAATTTCTCGACAGTAATGAAACACTTCCCACCTCGGTATGTAATATACTATTACTATTATCAGGAGTTACAAATGAGAAGCCTTAGGGGTGGATTTAAATTCTTTGGTCAATCGTCGATTGTTGATACAGATGGAATAGATCGATTACTAAATTTAGCCGAAGATAAATCACGAACTGTGCGTAAACTGACGCCACTGTAAAATGTTGATAATAAATACCCTCTCTTCATTAGAATATTCAACATTATTATTTATAGTAATTAGTTAAATACGTGAATTGATAACAGACAGAAAATAACATTTATTTTGGCATAAACAAATGTGATCATGTCTGGTCCGTTATTTGTGGATAAAATGCAAAATATTTATTACAGTTTTTACGCTATTTCTGTCTTAAACAAGCAACAAATTCAAGTAAAGTAGAATAAAATTAAGGTCATTTTTTTCTCTTTCGATTGATACCACTATCAATCCTATCAATTCAAGGGGCAAGCAGGAATCTGCATATATACGATTTCCCATGCTATTTACCTATGTTCGAATATTAAGTGAAACACTTGGTATAAGAACAAACCAGGATTTTAAAACGATAAAAATTTATTCGTTCTTTTTTTAGAACAAAATGCAGTTTGTTCGTGTAAGAAAAAGGCAATAAAAATTGCCGATATTGAGAAAGAAGTATCTTTATACTTTTTCAACATATAGTCATAACGAATACTGCATTAAAAAATGTATAGAAAGGTGTCAAACTTATACTGGGGAATGAATTAACAATATTAGATTCGAATTAGACAACCACCTGACACACCTAACAGTATAAATGATTTACTCACTTGACAGCATCAATAAGGAAAGTACGCAAATGGGACTAAGCATCAATACTAATAACACTAAAGTGATGTGTATCAGCAAGGGGCCTATAACCAGCATGCACACATCCCTTGATAGAATCCCTATCCAGCAAGTTATCCACTTCAAATATGTTGGGTGTTATCTAAACCAGAAATGTGATGTTGTTAAAACAATTAAAGCCGTAGTGAGATTTTCACTTATAATACTCGTTCTATGAGTTGTTACGTGTCAAAAGCATTTGATATTAATACTAGTGTTGAATGAGGAATCTAGTGAGAGTGACGCGATAAAATTAATATCAGATTGGCTTTGTTCGTTGCTAGGGAAGAGATAATAACAACGTTGTTTGTTTGAGAAAAATTTGTATATCAGCTTTTAAAAAAGGCAAGAGTTTTCGTGGGGTGTAAATGACAATCTCGCCATTTATTCTGGTTTGGTGATAGTAAAGAATTGGTTTACTAGCCAGCCGTTCCTGTAGAGGAGTTCATTAAGCAGATGTCATTTTTCCAATGAATATTTATATTCAAGCTGTAAAGCGATCTGGGAAACACGAATACAACGATTGCGAAGTTTATTGCCTGTGAACAGGGTATGTAGTTTAATATGGAATTTGCCTTTTGTTACCTGGAAATTCGATTTATAGCAACAACTATTAGGCGGACAGTATTGGAAAGCTAATCTACCGCAGTATTGAGGGTCGAGGTATAGCAAATGACAGCCGAGGTTGGAACCTGTCAAGCTGACATGTGTTAGGAGTAACGGGACGTATTAAATGTCTGCGAGTATATCGGCACAAAGATAAGTGTGGTAGTTAGAATCTGATGATATTTTTGCATATAAAAACTGTGTAACCATTAGACTTACGAGCGTTTTAAGTTAAACTAGTTGGGGTACCCTGCGTGAGGTAGTAATAGTAAAGATGCTAATTGTCTGATCGATGGTAGTAATGTTCGAGTATTAATAAAACCAGCTACAAGTATTGCTTTCTTTCATTTTGATAGGGAGTTCAATAATCGTATTGTTATTAGTTGATAGAAAGTGAAGTTACAAGTTTCTTGGCTTATATCAGTATATTTGAGTTTAACTTGTTGGCGCCATTTATAACATCATAAACTAGAATCCGCGACGTCTTCACTGATGCTAGAGACGGGCCTCAAATATACTTTTATAGTGATCGATTGTTAACTAAGAGATATAGCGATGACCTAAAGGTAGGTAAAGGAATTTATAGATAAATATAGCTAACAAGTTTGGCACCCAACGGGGGCTTTAATAAGATTTTTGAAGAGCTAACGGGGGCTTTAACAAGATTGGAACATATACCTTTAGGTCGTACTATAATAGAAAGGAGCAATACTGACAATAGTTATACATAACGTTCTGTACTCGTTTATGTAAGTGGAAAAATATCGTCAGAACGTGACAAACCAAAGAATTACTTTGAGAATAATACATAAAACGGTATACTTGTGGTAAAAAGGGTTTTACTTTGAGGAATCAGAATGGATGTTGATAGGTTATTGGTAGACGAGATAGATTATGAATTACGAATACGGGGAGTTGTTTGTAAGGGAAATATGCCGGAAAAGCGTAAATTGCTTAGAGCGCGTATTAGGTTAGAGAAGACGGGAAATGCTTCGTTCCCGGAAGTAGAATTGAATAACGTAGAAGAATTGGATATATGCAGTAGGAAGCTTGACATTCTTGTGGAAGAGTTACTAGCTTCTGAGTCATTTGTTAGGGGTGGTAATGATTATAAACGTATTCAGACCCGCTTGGTACATATTTCAAATCGACTAGAACGGTTAGTTTTTGAGGGGTCTTCAGCAGATGATAAAGATGAGCTATATAATAGGTGTTTAGGGGCTATGGACGATCTCGAGTCCAGATTAACATCTGAAAATGAACCTGTAGTTCCTTCTAGTTCACAAATAGTTAACTTGATGGACCTTGACGATGAGCCATTACAAGCCAATCAATCACCAAACCATTTTAATTATTCAAATGTAATTGATAGTCAACAGTTTCAAACGTTACCGACACCTATTGGTTTTAACAGCACTAAAGTCATTGATGCTACTCCACGTTATAACAATTACCTTCCGATGAATAAATGGAACCTTCGTTTCGATGGTCAATCGGGATTGTCTAGTTTCCTAGAGCGTATTGAAGAATTGCGAATGGCGCGTGGGGTTACTAAGGAACAACTTTTTACTTCGGCTGTTGAATTTTTCACCGATTATGCTTTGATTTGGTATCGATCGGTTAAAAATACTTTGTATAATTGGGACCAGTTAGTTAATGCGTTACGTTCAGCTTTTCTTCCATGTGATTATGAAGCTTGTTTATGGGATGAAATACGCAATCGTACTCAGGGGGCCGATGAACCCGTGACCGTATTTGTGTCGATAATGGAAAACTTATTCCATCGGTTACCATCGATGCCTTATGAAACAAAGCGCCTTAATCTAATACGTAGGAATTTATTACCACATTTCCAAACCCAACTGGCTTTAGAGAACATAGTTTCCTTGTCACAATTACTTCGAGTGTGTAAAGCTGTTGAAGATGCACATGTGCGTGCACAACGGTTCCGTGGACCTCCCACTCAGGGAAATCGAATGTTAGAACCCGATCTAGCCTATCAAAAGCCGAAATGTAATGCTAGGATTCATACAGTGAATGTATCCTCAAATGAGGGTTACGTTCAAACTCGTAGTAATAACCCACCGAACGTAATCAATTCAACCAAGCCTTCTGATTTGAGATGTTGGAAATGTGATAAACCGAATCATTTTGCGCGTAACTGTTCAGCAAATAGTAAACAATATTGCTATGGTTGTGGACGACCTGATTTTACTGTCCGTACATGCCCTTCATGTTCGGGAAATGGGGGTCGACGCCGCTAGACGACCGAATAGCGCGGTGTCGAATAAATTCTTCGGTCAATGTTGTAAATAATTCGGATTTTAGTTCTAAAGCTGTTTTAGATTATATTTTAAGTCACGCAGGTCCTGATGAGAGACCGTATCTTAAAGTTTCAATTTTTGGTAATGAGATTCTTGGATTGTTAGATTCGGGTGCTTCGCATACTGTTGTTGGTAGAAAGGGATGGGAGCTGTTGAAAGGTCATTGTAGGCTTACACCAAGTAAAGATAGGACATGTAATGTTGCTGACGGTGCAGAATGTCAAATATTAGGTATAGTTACAGTACCACTTATGCTTCGCGATAGAGTTTGTACTTGTGAGTTATTAGTTGTGCCTTCCGTACCCCATACATTGATTTTGGGATGCGATTTTTTGCGTAGAATGGGTATTGTAACCGATCTTAGAATTAACGAATGGACCTTCTCGAAAGATCACTTGATCCCGGAAGTTAATGCAATACAGGCTGTAGAACATTTATCTGAAGTTCAGCGAGAACAATTAGATTGTTTTGTCAAAGAAGTTTTTAGTAAAATGGGAAATAAGTTAGGATGCACTCATCTTGTTGAACATGAGATTAAAACCACATCGTCGCCTATTAAGCAGCGATATTATCCTATTTCTCCTGCTCTGCAGAAACAGGTAGATCTTGAGTTAAAGAAAATGTTGGATGAGGGAGTGGTAGAACCTTCGACTTCTGCTTGGTCATCTCCAATAGTAATGATTAAAAAGAAAGATGGTAGTTATCGGTTCTGTGTTGATTATCGCCAACTTAATAAAGTCAGTCAACCTGATGCTTATCCTATTCCATATGTATCAAGTACTTTGGATAAACTTCGTGACGCACATTATCTTACGACTCTTGATATTAAATCCGCATATTGGCAGATACCTGTGGCTGTTTCTTCACGCCCTTTAACAGCGTTTACTGTGCCTAATAGGGGGTTATTTCAATTTCGCCGCCTACCGTTTGGTTTGCATACGGCGCCGGCAACGTGGCAACGCCTAATTGATAGGGTTATTGGTGCTGATTTGGAACCATATGTCTTTACGTATCTTGACGATATTGTAATTTGTACGCCAACTTTCGAAAAACATCTTTCTACTCTTCGTGAGGTTGTGTCTCGGTTATTAGCTGCTGGTCTTACTTTAAGCCAAAATAAATGTCATTTTTGTAAGCCAGAACTTAAGTATCTCGGTTATGTAGTGAATTCACGCGGTTTATTAGTAGACCCAGAAAAAGTAGATGCAATTAATCGTATTCCTACTCCTGTGTCAGTGAAGGAAGTACGTCGTGTAATTGGTATGGCGTCATGGTACCGTCGCTTTGTTCCGAATTTTTCTTCACTTATCGGACCTCTTACATCCTTGCTCCGCAAGAATGCGAAATTTTTCTGGGATAGTAATTGTGAACGAGCCTTCAGTGATATTAAAGAACATTTGATATCTGCTCCGATATTAGCTTGCCCTGATTTTTCTGTACCCTTTGTTATTCAAACGGATGCTTCTGGTTATGGTATTGGTGCCGTACTTACTCAACATCAAGCTGATGGAGAGAAAGTTATATGTTACATTAGTCGGTCGCTTACTAGAAACGAACGAAATTTTAGCACAACAGAGCGTGAATGCCTCGCTGTCCTTTTTGCTATTGAAAAACTTAGACCATATATTGAGGGAACTAAGTTCACGGTAGTAACTGATCATTATAGCTTAAAATGGCTTAATAGTATTAAAGACCCTGTTGGTCGTATCGCGCGATGGGCAGTTCGCCTTCAACAATATGATTTTGACATTATTCATCGAAAAGGTAAAGAACATGTTGTGCCTGACACTTTGTCTCGTGCTGTTCCTGTTATTGATGCTATTAACGTTCAGTTTGGTCCTGCTGGTAATCCATGGTATCATCGTATGTGTCGATTTGTTATTAACAATCCTCGAAAATTTCCCCATTGGAGAGTTAGTGACGGTCAATTGTATAAATATGTTCGAACCGATTATCCAGACTTGGCAGATGATGAAGATCATTGGAAACTGGTTGTTCCACAGACTCAACGCCAAGAAGTTATCAAACAAAATCACGATATTCCGACCGCTGGTCATACGGGTGTTAATAAAACTTTTCATCGTATTGCACAAAGATACTACTGGCCTAAACTTCGTTATGATGTGGCTGCTTATGTTCGCCGTTGCGAAACGTGTCAACGAATTAAACCAGAACAAAGAGCCCCTGCAGGGTATATGGGTGGACATTCATTAATTTCGAAGCCTTGGGAACTAATCTGTTGTGATATTGTAGGTCCTTTACCTCGTTCAGTACGAGGATACGCGTATATATTCGTAGTGGCTGATTGTTTTAGTAAGTTTCCATTAGTGTTTCCGCTCCGTACAGCATCAGCTAAGGTTATCTCACGTATTGTTGAGGAAGACGTATTTTTGATGTTTGGGGTTCCCAAGCGAATAATATGTGATAATGGCGTTCAGTTTCGCAGTCATGAGTTTCAAACTTTAAATCAGAAGTATGGCTGTAAGATTTCGTTTACTGCCAATTATCATCCTCAAGCTAATCCTACGGAACGTATAAACAGAGTGCTGAAAACTATGTTGACAGCTTATGTATCAGATCGTCATCGAGATTGGGATAAATATCTGTCTCATGTAGTTTGTGCTATACGTACCTCAGTTCATGAAGTTACGGGAAAAACTCCATATTTCATTAATTTTGGCAGAGAAATCATATTAAATCACGAACCGGTAGTTGGTGATGGAAATCCGGAAATTCAATTTAATCGGGATAGAGATTTAGATAATCGTTCTATAGTACTCAAGCAACTGTATGCTGATGTTAAACGTCGTTTGGATAAGGCTTATCAAAAGTCAAAAACTCGCTATGACTTTCGTCGACGACCTTTCGAGTTCGTTCCGGATCAAGCAGTGTTGCGTAGACACTATGTGTTATCAGATGCTGCTCGTCAGTTTACTTCCAAGCTTGCTGCAAAATTTATAGGACCGTTTATTATTAATCGAAAGTTTTCACGATGGGTTTATGAACTCAAAGATCCTGACGGAAAAATATTAAAGGGGACTTGGCATGCCAAGGATTTGAAACTTTATGATAACTCTGAGATCAATTAATGATGTGTGATGTGCATAGGGTGGTTGGATGGGCACTGTAGGGAAGGTCACTTTAGGGAGCATTTTTATCTTGCTTTCCCTCCTGTAAAGCATAGGGTGGTTGGATGGGCACTGTAGGGAAGGTCACTTTAGGGAGCATTTTTATCTTGCTTTCCCTCCTGTAAAGCATAGGGTGGTTGGAAGGGCACAGTAGGGTAGGTTACTCTTTGGGGAACTTTAATATCTTGTTCTTTCCCCATTTTAAGGTATAGTGTGGTTGGAAGGGCACAGTAGGGTAGGTCAATATTTAGGAAACTTTAATATCTTGTTCTTTTCCTTCTTTTGGGTATAAGTATACGGAGTTCCATGTTGGGAAATGTTAATGGATGGTTTTCTTTTGATTGTATTGGAAGAGCGTTACGTTATCCTGTTTTTCCTAAGGAGACATAAGGGTAACGAGATTAATCGTTAAAGAAGTACAACTTCTTCGTTTCTTTTAGGTATCCCTTGGAGTTTGGGGATATAGGGTGTTTCCCTACAATAAAAATTTTTTTTTAAGATGACCAGTCCTTCATTCTTCGCCTTCTTTTCTTCTTAAAGCTTTGTCTATATTTCTCTCTTGTAATGTAGTGAATGTCGATTTTGTTTTGAATGAACTGTTTACTTAGATGAATGACAATTTGTTTTCTTTTATTTCTCTTTGATCTGGTGCGGATGAAATCTCTGGTGATGAGTGATTGTTGGATGTGGATGAAGATTGGTGGGGATTTTTTTCAGGCCGTTCGGGGCGCTGAAGAATCCCTCCGTCGGAGCGTATGAGAGTTGTGTGGATGTTGGCTTCTGCCTCTCACTTTTCTGGTTTCTTTAACCCTCTTTCACTGGGGTTGCTTTCTCCCCAGGGTTGTCAAAAGAAAGATCCTGGTTATTCTTCGTTTTGGCTTAACTATTTTCGGTCTGACAGTACCTGAAACTGTGTGGAGGTGTGCTTCCGCCTCGGGGGTTTATTGGAAGTTGTCAGGGGGGGTACGCTGTGGGGATTTGGAGTGATTTTGTGGGGTTCATGGGGGTGGAGCTTCTTCACGACAGGTTGTTACGGGGTTGTTCACCGGCGCAGCATTTACATCCAGCAGCGACGAACAATCTTGATCCTTGTCGTGGGGTTGATCTGGTCCTGGGTTCCTCCTGGGGTCATCACCGTCTCTACAGTGTAGTTGCTTGTTTGTGGTGTGGGTACTGGGTTTTTTTTTTAGATTAATTGTTAGAGACGTCTTATGACAGACGGTTTAATGACTCTCTAGCGTATATGTATGTATCCTTTTAGGATAAAGTTTTTATTTAGTTAAAAATTTCGTTGAAATTTTTCCTTTCTGGTAAGGGGGGAGTTTGTTACGTGTCAAAAGCATTTGATATTAATACTAGTGTTGAATGAGGAATCTAGTGAGAGTGACGCGATAAAATTAATATCAGATTGGCTTTGTTCGTTGCTAGAGGAGATATAAAAACAAGGTTGGTTTGGTTTGAGAGAAAATGTGTATATCAGCTTTTAAATAAGGCAAGAGTTTTCGTGGGGTGTAAATGACAATCTCGCCATTTATTCTGGTTTGGTGATAGTAAAGAATTGGTTTACTAGCCAGCCGTTCCTGTAGAGGAGTTCATTAAGCAGATGTCATTTTTCCAATGAATATTTATATTCAAGCTGTAAAGCGATCTGGGAAACACGAATACAACGATTGCGAAGTTTATTGCCTGTGAACAGGGTATGTAGTTTAATATGGAATTTGCCTTTTGTTACCTGGAAATTCGATTTATAGCAACAACTATTAGGCGGACAGTATTGGAAAGCTAATCTACCGCAGTATTGAGGGTCGAGGTATAGCAAATGACAGCCGAGGTTGGAACCTGTCAAGCTGACATGTGTTAGGAGTAACGGGACGTATTAAATGTCTGCGAGTATATCGGCACAAAGATAAGTGTGGTAGTTAGAATCTGATGATATTTTTGCATATAAAAACTGTGTAACCATTAGACTTACGAGCGTTTTAAGTTAAACTAGTTGGGGTACCCTGCGTGAGGTAGTAATAGTAAAGATGCTAATTGTCTGATCGATGGTAGTAATGTTCGAGTATTAATAAAACCAGCTACAAGTATTGCTTTCTTTCATTTTGATAGGGAGTTCAATAATCGTATTGTTATTAGTTGATAGAAAGTGAAGTTACAAGTTTCTTGGCTTATATCAGTATATTTGAGTTTAACTTGTTGGCGCCATTTATAACATCATAAACTAGAATCCGCGACGTCTTCACTGATGCTAGAGACGGGCCTCAAATATACTTTTATAGTGATCGATTGTTAACTAAGAGATATAGCGATGACCTAAAGGTAGGTAAAGGAATTTATAGATAAATATAGTTAAAGAAATCAGCTGTTTACTTTAAGCGCATCTGTGGTATAGAGTGAAGTGAGGTTATAAAACTACAATTTCGAACTGGAAGTGAAGTTGTAAAGTTATTCTAGTTACTTCTTGCGTTACAGGTAAAGTGTTTTTGAAATAATTAAAGCGTTATGTAATGAATACCGTCAGATCTGTAGTATTAATAATTAGCTAATTACCTTTCGTAACTGACCTTGACAGTACTGGCTGCGCAAACATTCGCCCGTGCGCCAAGGGCTACTGTTTATTATGACAAATTATAACAGCCGTATTCATAGTCGTTCGCCAGCGGTTCGCCGGCGAGTCACCGGAGTTTCGTTATGAATAGTATGTTGGCGGCACTGTAGTTCTATGTCAAATTCGAGGTTATCAGGTTAGGTTTTCCGTCAGTTTTGACAGAAATTGACACAAAATCTAACCTGCTAACCTCGAATTTGACATAGACGTACAGTGCCGCCAACATACTATTCATAACGAAACTCCGGCGACTCGCCGGCGAATCGCTGGCGAACGACTATGAATACGGCTGTAAGTGTCGTAGATGCAAACCTTTGTTAAATCGATATTTATGGATTAATAACAGTAAAATTAATGTCGTAGATAAAATATTGTATGCAACGCGTGCTAAAAGTCATTTATGCACGAAACATGAAAATTATGAAACGACGCCGAAGGCTAAGTTTCATAACATGTCTGGTGCATAAATGACTTTTAGCACTTGTTGCATAAACAGCCATTATTGTTCCATTTAAAAAACTTAGCTTCTAATTGTTTTATACGTGTGGTGCGATAATTCGGTCATGCGATGTTTTTAAAGCCAAGTGGAATTTGTTTTGCATATCTTGTTCGATTGTTAGTTTTTTTGCAATGTCATGGCTTTCCTTAGGTAAATAATTTATTTTAATAAAAGAATAAGTTCCAAAGTTTTAGTTTAGGCATCTGAAACTATTTTTCGGCTTCCCTCGAACGTTTTCTCCATATAGCAATTATTTCAGGACTAGCCTGTATAATGTTTTCGAATAATAATCAAATTGTATTTCGAATTATTTCAATTTATTAGTTCGCTCATTTCGTACCGATTCTGGAAAGCCCCACAAACATTCGCTGGCTTATCTCAAAGGCTCAGCTTGCAGCTGTTCTCATTCCGATTGTCCGAACGCGGAGAGTAGTGTACCTAGAGAGGTTCTGGACCAAAATGTGTCACTGCGCAGGTTTTCTGCGCAGGTGTCTGCGCAGGTCTGCGCGCGCAGGTTTGTCAAGGTCGTTGGTCTAGCCGGGGTCAAGGTCATGGGCCTAGTCGGGGCCAAGGTCGTTGGCCTAACCGGGGGTCATTGGCCTAGTCGGGGTCATTGACCTCGGCCACTTCCGGGAATTTTTTGGGTTAAAAGTGTAGTTTTTGAAATGTTTACAAGATTTTCCCACGCTCGAGCGTCTGGGATGCAGACATGTCTATTCTTGCAGGATGTTATCAGTAAATAGAACAATGAAAAATTTTCTCAGGCTCGACCGGATGTGAGTCATCGTCTGAGTACGCAGACATGTCTATTCTTGCAGGATGTTGTTGAACAATGGCATCCTTTGTTTTAAAATCAGCACGAAATTCGAGAACAATGAAGCCATTGTTGTCTGGAGATTAAAATGTGCAAAGCTGTTAAAAAATTGAACAATGACATCCATTGTTTTAAAATCAGCACGATAATTGGACAATGAAGCCATTGTTGTCTGGAGAAATTTTTACTGACCGCCATTATCAGATAAACAAGCTTCAGACATGTCCAGACATGTTTGAGAAATCTGCAAAGCTGTTAAAAATTGAACAAAGGAACCCATTGTTTGAGGAAAAATCTGCACGACTGCTAAATTGAATGCTGCCTTTGTTTAAAAATTTTTTGCTGACGCAGGCCTCCATTATCAGCTGCGACGATGAATAAATAGAGCGGCTCGGCTGTCTGCAATAGTTAGTATTACAACTGCACGCGCGCGAACATGTCTGCAACAGACAGCGTTACCGAATTAAGTTCGAACTCAATAAAAACCATCAGAGACGCGATAGCGATTGTAAAATATAGTGATGAGGCTGAGACATTGATTAAACATGTAAATAAAACCATTTTAATTGTTAGTAGATTTATACGTAAGCATAGTTTTAAAAATGAAAATCCATTCAGGCTAGAGGCAAATTTAAGTTTGTTAAAGGGGCAACGGCAATTATTGCGAAATTTAAAAACAAAATTAGCAAAGAAGGGAGCGGGTGTAGGGAGTGGTCAACAACAACAACAAAAGAACAAGTTGATATGGGAAGATGTAGAATCTTGTTTCAACAGTAGAATAAGAACAGGTATGATTGTAAATTTAGGTTATAAGGAACCACAAGAATTTCTTGCAAAAGCATACAGAAGTTTCTCAATAAAAGTAAAACAAATTATAAAAAATAAGTTAATGCTTAAAGCTAATGTAATATTTAGTGCATATTTTATAAAGCCTAGTAGTGGCGAGATAGATTTAAAAACGTTTGGTACTAAAAATGAAAAAATTGAGTCTGGCACCAATTTAAAAGAGTGGTATGCGACTAATGTTGAGAATAAGTTGTTGACGAAATTAGAAGATTTTCAAGAACGTGATTCAGGTTGGAGTTTGCTCGAGATATTACATTTAAAAGTAAATTTAAATCATTACACACCATTAACAGTAGGTAAATATATTGAGTTACCTAAAGATATTAAAAATAAAAAGGCTGTCATTAACGTAAAAAATGATGACAAATATTGTTTTTTGTGGTCGGTAGTGTCAGCATTATATCCTGCAAATGTGCATTCTGATAGAATATCTTCATATCCAGATTTCAGTGAAGTTTTAAAGTACTCGGGGCTAGAATTTCCAATGAAATTAAAAGATATATCAAAATTTGAAACAATGAATGATTTACGTATAAATGTATATACACTAGAAAGAAAAAACAAATTTGGTAAAAATTCAGTATTGCCCATCTATATTAGTAAAAATACTCAAATTAATAAAGATGCTATACATTTACTAATGATATCCAACGATGAGGGACAGTTCCATTTCTGTTGGATAAGAAACTTATCGAGATTGGTTACAACTCAAATGCATAAGAGAAAAACACAAACTTTTGTATGCGATACATGCTTAAATCATTTCGTAACTAAAGAATCACATTTAAGACATATTAGAAATTGTAATAGTGTAAATGAAACTAAAATCAAAATGCCCGAAGAAGGTACAAAAATAGAATTTAGAGACTATAAATATCAGGAAAAAGTACCATTTTCAATATACGCAGACGTGGAGTGTGTTTTAGAGAAAGAAAAGAATGTTGTTTCCGAAAATGCGGGGGTTTATCAAAAACATGTTCCATTTAGTGTTGCATATTATTTAAAATATTCATATGACGATAGTTTATCTCGATTTAATATATATCGTGGTGCCGACTGTATGGAATGGTTTGTAAAAGAATTACAATCTATAGCGTATCAAGTAAATAATATATTGTCAACTATAGAGCCTATGGATATTAGCCAGCAGGAAAACGATTCATTTCAAAAATCGGTATGCTGTTACATTTGTAAACAACCTTTCACCGATAAAGACGTGCGTGTACGTGATCACAATCATCAGACAGGTGAGTATAGAAGTAGTGCTCATCAACACTGTAATCTTAACTATAAAGATGCACATTATATTCCCGTTCTCTTTCATAATCTCAGCGGTTATGACTCTCATTTTATTATAAAACCATTGGCAAAACTGATTATGGGAGATATTAAATTGTTGCCTATAAATAAGGAAAAATTTATATCATTTACAAAACATGTGGATGGTACAAATATTGATTTCAGATTTTTAGACTCATTTCGGTTTATGGCTAGCAGTTTAGAACAATTGTCATTAAATTTACCGAACAATTTAAAAATCATTACACGTAAATTTTGCAAGAGCCAAGAAGAATTTGAATTACTATTACGTAAGGGTATCTTTCCATACGACTACCTAGACAATTTTGAAAAGTTGAATGATAAAAGTCTTCCTGACAAAACACAATTTTTTAGTCAGCTGCATGGAACAGCCATTTCAGATGAAAATTATGAACATGCACTGCGTGTTTGGAACACATTTAATATGCAAACTCTAGGTCAGTATGCTGATATGTACTTTACAGTTGATGTTCTACTTTTAGCTGATGTGTTTGAAAATTTTAGAGAGAATTGTATGAAAACGTATGGATTAAATGCTCTACATTTTTACACAGCACCAGGATTGGCATTTCAGGCAATGTTAAAAACTACTAAAGTTAAACTTGAGCTGCTGACAGATGTAGATCAACTGTTGTTCATAGAGAGGGGTATTAGAGGAGGGTTAGCACAGTGTTCGAATGGATACGCTAAAGCTAATAATCGATATATGGGTGAAAAATTCCTAGAAGCCGATCTTGAATCGTATATCCTATATTTAGATATTAATAACATGTACGGGGCCGGGATGTCTGAATATCTACCGTATGGAGGGTTTGAATGGGTAAATGATTTAGATATTCCTAAAATTGATCATTTAAATACTCCGACAGATTCTGAAACAGGTTATATTTATGAAGTCGATTTAGAATATCCTCAAAATTTATTTGAACTTCACAAAGATTTGCCTCTATGTCCTGACCATTATACACCACCAACATCCAAACAATCAAAATTGACAACCACTTTATTTAAAAAAGAAAACTACGTAATACATTACCGCAATCTGCAGCAAGCTGTAAGTTTAGGGATAAAAATTGTAAAAATTCACAGAATATTAAAATTTAAGCAATCAGCTTGGCTTAAACCATACATAGATTTAAATACAAAATTAAGACAAGCCGCCAAATATAATTTTGAAAAGGATTTTTATAAACTTATGAATAACGCTGTATTGGGCAAAACTATGGAAAATGTTAGAAAATACAAAACAATAAAATTAATTTCTAAATGGGAAGGTAGGTACGGAGCCAGTGCATACATATCAAAACCAAATTTTCACAGCTGTACTATTTTAGATAAAGACTTGGTACTTATAGAATTAAATCAGTTGGAAATCGTTTTTAATAAGCCAATATTCGTTGGATTTTCAATCCTAGATATTTCAAAAATTTTAATATACGATTTTCATTACAATTATATTAAACAGAAGATGGGTAATCAAGCAAAACTGCTGTACACAGACACTGATAGTCTCATATATCACTTTACCCTTCCAAATATATACGATTTTATACGGGAAGATATTCACAAATTTGATAAAACCGATTATCCTCCGAACAATCCATATAACCTTCCACAAGTTAATAAAAAAGTAATAGGTCTAATGAAAGACGAAATGAGTGGTAAAATAATTACCGAATTTGTTGGTCTACGTGCAAAATTGTATGCTTTCAAAACATTAGAGGATGCTGAGAATGGAGAATTTAAAATTTCAAAGAAAGCTGAAGGTATTACCAGAGCTGCTTTGAATAGAATTACATTTGAGGATTACAAAGACTGCCTGTTTAATAACGAAACAGTATTTTGCGATCAGAGAACAATTAGATCAAAAACCCACAACGTATTTTCTTTAAAACAAAGAAAAAAGGCTTTAGATCCACATGATGATAAAAGAATAGTAAACTGTATGTATACTGACACTTTGCCTTGGGGTTACTGCCCACCAACCACATTATAAACACCAGCTCTCTCTAAGATATCTCAGTCTGCAAAATGTTACCGTCAAATTCAAATATACTGTGGTTGAACAAAGATCTGTATGTTAAAAATAAAGAAATCTATAATTTCCATTTACGTAATGCTATAGGACGTAACGACTTGCAAACTTTGAAGTATATATTGCACAAAATTGGTATTGCTATACCGAGCAAAACTCTTATTTGGGCTACGCACTTTAAAAGTGTTGAAACCGCTATCGTAAATGAAATTTTAAAAACTATGTTAGCTGCCTTTAATGTTATTAGGGAAATTATTAACGAAGTAAGAAGAAGAGAGTTGAAAATTAATACTGAAACAGATCTTAATTTAGTCCTTTCAAAATTATCGTTACAGAACATTACTTCCTACGAGCAGCATTTTCTTATTGAAACAATATCATCTGGCTCTCGAATCGAATTTGCAACTGACGAGCAACAGCAATATCCATATTTTCTTCATGATGCTGTCTTTGAAGCTGCTTATTATGCCCACAGCAAGTTTATAGAAGACGTGTTCGAATATTTAAATACTAACCATATAACTTATATATTTCAGCCTAGCGTTGTACGTCACCACACAGATATTTTTAAATGGCTTCAAGAAAATATCAGAAAAGCTGAAAATAGTGAAGCTGTTGGTTGGAGAAGCGGTCCATGTTCCGGTCCCTGGCCTTCAACAACACCTCAAGATTATATCGATACTTACACATTGTTAAGTTCTGTTTCCCTTATGTATAAATAATATGTATATTAATTGAATAAAGCATATATTTAAGTGTACATTTATTCTCCCTCTCCTTGTCAAGTTTTTGCTTTGCATATGAGATAAATACGGTGTATATATTAATGAAATAAAACACATATTAAAAATAAAATGTCTTTTATTTTAATCTTTAATAATTACATGTATAAGTTTATTACCTAACTTAATTTCTATCTTTATGGGATTTAAATCTAGAGGCAGTGTTGGTTCAGGAAGTGTAAAACTATATGTTGCTTGAAACGAAGGAGGTGGTGACGAGGGTGGTGGTGATGGTGACACCTGTTCCAGTTCGGGTTGCTGTAGTGGTGCGCATTCCTCAAAATTTTGTGTTGGGCTTAACCACCCCTGAATGTTGGCACAATTTATACAGCTGCAGCCCTCCACCTTTGTTATGTTAGACGACCAGGAGTGTGGTTGTCCCATTGGAGGAGGTGGAGGAGGAGTATTTTCTTCAGTCTCACTCCAGAGTATAACCTCCTCCTCCTCCTCTTCCTGGCTCCACGGATCGTCAGCCCATGAGTCAAAACCCCAACTATGATTTGAGAAGCAGTCTTCGGTCATTGTTATCGTAAAACTAATGTTTCTATGATTAGTATTCTTATATATAATATTTTTCCCTACCTTACACCGGCTGCAGGAAGTGTTTGCGTAAGCTATAACAGGTCTGGACAAGTCTGAACATGTCTGGACAAGTCTGAACATGTCTGAACAAGTAGATAGCAGATGCGATTAATGGTTTTGATTATACCACTTGTGCAAAATGTGAACATTTTGTATGGCACATTGAACCCGTGTACCAATATGATGAGAACAAAAATTAATATAATTATACAAGATCTTTAATTGTTTTATATTTGGGCAAGCTGGTAAATCGACAAATTTTACATTATCACTTTGTTCTTCGATCAGCATTTTTTTTAAACCATCTTCTTTTATCTAACCCTTTGAGAAATATGGAATCACCGCTTTGTATGATCTCTCCTATGTACAGAGACAATTTTTCGTATGGTATTGTGTCATGTTGATTATTATTGCTCCATTCTAACCTGTGCAAATTAGTTGTAAGCCAAATCACTTGATCTTTTAGAGAATTTGAAAGATGTTCGTACGGTATCGGCGGTTCTACTATCCGATGGATTGTAACATTTGTATCACTATCATATACAGCTATTTTCTTGCAAATAAAGTTGCTATTTTTATATTGAAAGCCTTGAATATCTATAAATTTCATCGCTAATGTTGTCGAAAGAACAATCAATCTGCAACTAGTTGAACTAGTATCTAGCTAACTATTTTTATGTCACTGGTAAAAGGATTATATTTCACTTTTCGATCGAATAAAATCAATGCGTAAGCTGAAGTGTTTTTCGGTATATCAGTATTGGTTTCGAATTCAAGTCGAATATCTACAGCACCACCTTTTAATGACTCATTTTGTCTAGAACAATCTATTACGGCTAGCGGAGCTATACTTTTGAATTGTGCAGGCGTAAGAACAGGCTGATTGTCATGTTCGTAGTAAGATGATTGAAAACCTGCAAACATTTCATACAATTGCGCATATCGATTGCTGGCAAATTCCAGATTTAAATTATCATAGGGATATCTTTCGGAATTGAGATAAAGTGTAATATTTCTTAAATCGCAAGAATCAAATTGGGCCATATTTTTAACAGTTTTATTTTTTCGGTCTGTTTGGAAACCTACAATAATGTGACGCGGAGTTTCTACTTGATTAACATTTTTTATTGCCCAAGTGTGTCGTTTTGTCTGTTGTAATGCAGGATACTCGTGTAATTCCCAACTTCTAAAATTGATTTCCAACTGACTACTTTGCTCAATGTATTTTAGTAATTTTAAACGATTTACATCAGCTACCGAAATGTGCGGTACTCTCCAATAGACTTTTGTTAATTCTACTTTAAGTTTTTCATCGACCGTATTAATAACAGCATTTAAATCTTGATTGCTTCTAATAAGTACTAATTCTTGTCGAACGTTTAGTAAAATTTTTCTAAAGTCTTCAAAAACTCCCATCAACATTTCGCAGGGGACAAATATCTGAAAATTACCTTTTGAATCGACCAATCCGTCAATAGATGTTTTGGTAGGTGTCCAACCTGCATTCTCCAAGCGAATACTTTGAGTCGAATTATATGACACGTAGGCTTTCATAGTTGCAGTTATACCAACATTTCTTACACTATCAACCACTACACCATTAAGTTCATATCTAATTTCATCTAGTAGGTGAGATATGCCTAAATTTGTAAATGATCCCGTTGCAGTAGTTTTACTATCTGCATCCTTTAACAATTTACCTTCGAAACATATAACACTCTTGCACGGTAAAGTGTACACATCTTGATGTAAAATAGGTATTCGTATTTCATCGTTATTATTAAATGTTGTAGAAGAATAGGGCTGATGTGTATGTTTCTCCGCATAGACAATCGAGTTATCTTGAAAAGCTGTTTCAGTAACGTTTAGTATTTCAGAAGTCGTCATTTTTATTTGATGTAAAACAAGCGCTCTTAATATTACAGAATATTAAAATTTTTCGAATATTAACAGTAAAATTTAATTTAATAACAGTCCAGATGTTTTTTCTTTTTGATTTCCCCCTTGCCGTCACTTCTAGTAGCAGTTAGCTTCAAACCTAAAGATTTTAGAAACAGTTTATTGGCAGATGTTAATCTATCGAGTGCTGGCAGCCTACTGATGTTCGAAACAAACTGATCATCCCTAATATATGTTTGTTGCGGCTGCTGCTGCTGCTGAGAGTTGTATCTAACCACCATTTTGTTTCTTGAGATGCAACCTTACCGTGATGGCTTCTCCGCAGAAATTGACCAATTTACCGTTTTGATCCAGTATTTGTATGACAATGTTATCAATAATTCTCGTATTGATTGGTAGATATATAACGTTAGAGGGATTTTCTACAATCTTAAATCCTGGCGGATCTGTAGGGAAAAATTGATGAACTCTGTGTACAGCATTGCTGTTGTGATAAGTACCAGTTACGATATTGCAATCAATACATATAGTATTAACTTTAAATATATCTACAGGATTATCGGAAATATATCTACCATAAGCTTTCAATTTCTTAGGTTTGAACCCTAATAACTGTCCAATACTATCTTTAGCAGTAAAATCGATTGCTAAGGACGATTTAATTTCACTCCTGAGCGTGTTATTATTAGGCTTAATATGTAGCACAGGTTCTGCTTGGTGCTGCACAATATTTTTTTCTAGTATATCATTAGCACTACCTGCTTGAGGGGAGGGTGACTTTGTTACACCTATACCCAGTTCATGTCTAATATATTGACTTATATCGGCAACTTCATATGAACCGTGAGGTATTTCAATTACAGCTTGTTTACCATCAATATCAGTATAATGAAATTTATTATTATTCGAATCAATATTAGGTATAGTATTATAAGCTTCAAAACTGATTAATCCTATAACGTATTCAGATTCCGGATCCAGATGTATTATGGATGGATACTGGGCTGTGAGAACAGATTCATTTCCAGACAAGGTAAACGTCCAGGACATGTTTAATAGTAGACGGTTTAACTAGAACTGAAACAAAACATCTAGAGACCTTTAATTTTAATTACATTCTCCTCCTCCTTCTCTAAGAATCTTACTGGAAATATAACAACTTTTATTAAACAATAGGTTTTATTTTTCCTTTTACATCCTTATTCAGTATACATTGCAATTGTTTATTTAAGATAGGTTCTAACAATAGAGACATTTTATCTATTCTATTCTTAAACCTCATCCTGTCGAGTGCACACAACTGCCAGTAATTGTATGGAAGTTTATCGTCCTCCTCTTCTTCTTCTTCTTTCTGACGAATTTCAACAATCGGGTCAAAGTGAACCTGTTTGTTGTTTTTACTTCTGGCGATCTTTGTCGTACAACACCAAGTCATGTTTAAACTGGGTTATTAACAAGTTCAGGTCTGGCTGCCGCTCGCTTAATTTCAAACAAGAAAGGTCCTTTGAAATATCTTTTAATTTACATTATATTTCAATATCTATGTTCAATTTCTCCAGATTTTTAGTAAAGCGGTTGAACTGCATTCGATATTTATAGTATCGTTGCTGCTGCTCCATAATGCCAATGTGTGCAACTCAGACTTCCCATACTATAAGTACATCCTCAGACGATGACGTCATCCCCCCACATCTGCAAGTCTTGACAAGTCCGGACAGGTCTGGACAGGTCTTTTATCGCAGTAAACCGGTAGGAAGCTAACACATGACGTCGTGCAAAAATTGTAAACATAAATGCCCACAATTTACAGAATCATAAGTTTGAAATGCCTGATGATTATGTTTAATAGGATGACAGCTGCCATTTTTGCCACTTGTCAAATATTTCACAATTTCTATTGGAGGTTTTACGTTTCCAAAACTGTCAAAGTAAATTGCATCTTTCCTCCGTTTTATGTAAGCCACCCAATGTGTACCAATATTGGTTTTATTATCCAAATTTACAATACCACATTCTATATTTCGAACCTGCTTTGGTAAATCAGCTCTCATAAAAATGCCGCGAAAGATAGGAATTTTTAAACGTTTAGCGTATGATTGTAAATCGATATTTGACAAGGCCCGGTTTGGCAGCTGCATTACAAGTTTTTTGTGGTGAACAATTCGTATCCTTTTTTATAAGGTTTTAGATATAACCCTTTACCTAAAGCTATTGCCTCCATCGTTTTATTATGTCTTTCAGACTCTGCTAATTGTTTTTTTGCCGACTGAGCATCTTTAACCACCTTTGAAATTTCTGCAGCTCCACCGCTAAGAGCTCCTAACGCGCTAAGTCCTGCAAAGATTGGAATCAAGGGTAACATTCCACCTGTTTTTGGCACACGTATTACTCGAGGAGTTTTAATAATCTTGTTTCTCTTTATTTTATTAATTGTCTTAACAGCAATATTTGTAGCATCGCTTAAGTCTCGCAGCAGTCGTCCTCCTCTTAATTCAGTTCGTGCTTTTTTCACTACCTGATTGAAAGTAAGCGTATCTGCAGGTGTCCTCTTTCTCTTTTTACCAGTTTTTGTTTAGCTCCCATCCCCATTTTTACTTTTGCCTTCATAGCTGCAGCTACTCCTGCAGCCGAGACACGTTCACCTAAGCTAGCGTCTA
This sequence comes from Agriotes lineatus, assembly GCA_940337035.1. Lineage (NCBI taxonomy): Eukaryota > Metazoa > Arthropoda > Insecta > Coleoptera > Elateridae > Agriotes > Agriotes lineatus. The sequence goes on along the minus strand of CALNHX010002421.1, from coordinate 75,578 downwards.
AGGCTCTAATACGTCCAATAGCATTTTTAGATAAAATTCTGTCAGTTTTATGTCGTTCCTCCATATTATCAGAATGTTTTGCATAAGCCAAATCGTGCTCACGACACGCTTGATCTAATTTGTTAATTCCAGGATCTCCTCGTGCAATTCTTTTCTCAAGTTTTGTGCCAGGCCCGCAATATTGATATCCTGGTATGTGCAATTCGAAAGGCAATTTATTAATGAGCGTATTGAGTACACCAGCACCTCGTCGGCGATGGACTGGTTTGTTGTTTTGACGTCGAACCATTTTATAGAACTGAGAACTGATCGATTAGGATCTTAATATATATAGATATGCGTAGCAGTTTTAGTATGAGTTTCCAAGTAGACGTCATGAGGATAGTTAAACTAAAAAATAGTTTGCCAATAAAAAATCATGATAATCATACTGCATCTCTAAGCAGGAGACACGGACCGTTGTTACCTTCCACGATACGATGTCTTATTCTAGGCCCATCGAATTGCGGTAAAACAAACATCATTATATCGCTAATAAAAGATGTTAATGGAGTACGATTCGAAAATATTTATATATATTCAAAATCGCTGTTTCAATCAAATTTTGAATATCTAAGTATGTTGTTTCAATTAATTCCTGAGGTTGGCTACTATACATACAGCGATGGTGTGAACATTGTACCACCCGACCAAGCTAAATCTAACAGCATTTTTATTTTTGATGACATTGCTTGCGACAAACAGGATGTTATGAGAGAATATTTTAGCATGGGTCGACAAAAATATAGACTGTTTCTATCTTTGTCAAACATATGCATGTATTCCTAAACATCTTATTCGCGATAATGCTAACATGCTGGTGCTGTTTAAGCAGGACGATATGAATTTACAGAAGGTCTACCGAGATCATGTTAATACCGACATGACTTATGAACAATTTAAAGAAATGTGCGCATATTGCTGGAATAGTCATAAACACGGATTTTTGGTAATAGACAAAGATAGTGATTTAAACAATGGACGCTATCGTTATGAATTTGATTCGTTAATATACATTTAACAATTCTGATGTCTATTATTTGATAGAAAGCTGTTGACGTGTGAACTAGTTTGAATCTGTCAGTCTGTTTATCTGTCTAGCTGGCTGTCTACCTGTTTACCTGTCTAGCTGTCTACTTGTCTAGTTGTCTATCTGTCTACCTGTCTAGCTGTCTAGCTGTCTAGCTGACTACCTGTCTAGCTGTCTACCTGTCTAGCTGTCTACCTGTCTACCTGTCTATCTGTCTATCTGTCTAGCTGTCTAGCTGTCTACCTGTCTACCTGTCTACCTGTCTAGCTGTCTATCTGTCTACCTGTCTAGCTGTCTAGCTGTCTACCTGTCTAGCTGTCTACCTGTCTACCAGTCTAGCTGTCTACCTGGCTAGCTGTCTACCTGTCTAGCTGTCTACCGCTTACATACTGGCGCCGATAATGAAAACGAATCAGTTCGACAATGTCGAGAGATAAGTTCGGTCGTCACATTCAGCACAGAAATCTATACTTTTACGATGACTGTGAATATTTTAATCTTTAGCATAAACGATTAGCCAATCTTGCGCAATCTCTATAGGAAGAGGATGCTGTCAACAAGACTCTCCTTAACAAAGAACTTAATAAGATTATTTACCGACTTTCCAAACACCAAAACTCCGCTAGTACAAATACAGAAATTGCAAATGAAATTATTGCAGACATTCAAGCTGAAATTGATCAACTCTACTTTTCTCTAAAACTAACTAAACCTCCGCCTAGACCTTCAGTTAGTGAAACTGTCTCATTTAGAGAGGTTCAAAATGACCCGAAACAAAATAAACAGTTCGATTAAGGCTCAAATAGTAGACGAGTTGCATAAGCCTGCACGAATAAATTTTCGAAGGCGTCGTGTAATAGTAAAAGGATTGGATGATCTTCATCAAGCCGATGTAGTAGAAATGATACCATACTCTAAAGTAAATAAAGGTTATCGATATATTTTAGTAATTATAGATGTATTTTCAAAATATGTTTGGCTAGAGCCTATAAAAACCAAAATCTCTAAGGAAGTTACTAGTGCAACTAAAACAATACCGAGTGACTATAAATGATTGAATTTTTTTTTTATTAGGTTGGCACTGTTTATGTTGGTGGAACTGTAAGTCTATGTCAAATGCGAGGTTAGCAGGTTAGGTTTTGCGTCAGTTTTGACATAGAATGACGCAAAACCTAACCTGCGAACATTGAATTTGACATAGACTTACAGTGCCACCAACATAAACAGTGCCAACCTAAGAAAAAAAAATCAATCATTTATAGTCACCCGGTACTATCTGAAAGCGGTAGAATTCCTAAGAACTTGCAGACAGATCAGGGTAAAGAGTTTTTCAATAAATATTTTCAAACACTAATGAATAAATATAAAATTAACCATTTCTCAACATTTAGCTCAAAAAAAGCGTGTCGTTGAAAGAGTAAATCGTACACTTAAATCTATTATGTGGAAGATGTTTAGTTTGCAAAGGTTCATACAAATGGCTTTCTCTATTATCTCAAGTCAGTCACACCTACAATCACAAAAGACATAGTACAATTGGTAAAAGACCGGTTGATGTGAATAAGAGTAATGAGAAGGAAATTCTCAATCAAGCCTATAATCATATAAAAATGACAGATTTAAGTAATGTAAAATTTAAGGTTGGCAATCCTGTGCGAATTAGCAAATATCGAACAATATTCGATAAAGGATATACGCCCAACTGGACTAATAAAATATTCACAATCGATCAAGTTAAATTAACTAATCCTATTACCTATCTACTAAAAGATGCTTCCAATTGGTCTATTCAAGGATGTTTCTACGATCTTGAGCTTCAAAAAGTTAAATATCTAGACATACATCTCGTTGAACGTGTAATAAAACGAAAACGTAACAAAGTATTTGTAAAATGGCTTGGATTTTCAAATCAGCACAATAGCTGGATTGATGCTAAAAATATTGCCTAAATTACCACGTTGTGATGACTCATCACTTAATTTTCATCGGTGCTATATAAACCTGATGTGTTGTAGTATTTCTATCATTTTCCTGTACGCGCTCTTTCCAAAAACATGGCAGATTTCAACCAGAAACTTTGTAACTTAAATGAGGTTAAAGAGTGGGGAAATGTACGAGATTTGAAGATTGACGAAAAATATCTAATAATAAATGTGTATCGATGTCCGACTAAATACGGCAATAAAGTGGCGGTTAAATTGGACAACTTCAGATTCATTCTACCAGCACGCTACGATTGCCTAACAGACGCAGACCTATAACAATTAGGAAAACGTCGCTACTATATCATCTCGGGTGGCAAGTGTGGGAGCAGCACGAAACTTGTCTTCGAGGAAATCGTTCAGACAGAGATGACATCTGTAGCACAATAATTAGCTGATGTATAGTTGTCATAATTTTATACATGTACGGTTTAGACAAAATAAAATACAAGTATATTTACATTGTTGTTTTATTACACCATTGTGCTTATAAAATTGGTTACAGGAATATTCCAGGTTGGCCAATGATGCATAATATATATTTGTAATAATTTTATACATCAACAAAAATGTCTGAACAAAGGCTCCATTCAATTTAGCGGTTGCGCAGATTTTTCTCAAACAATAGGTTTTTTTGTTCAATTTTTAACAGCTTTGCACATTTCTCTAACATGTCTGGACAAGTCTAAAGCTTCAGACAATAACATCCTGTTTATCTGATAATGGAGGTCAGCAAAAATTCCCCCAGACAACAATGGCTTCATTGTCCAATTATCGTGCTGATTTTAAAACAATGGATGTCATTGTTTTATTTACCAGCTTTGCACATTTTAATCTCCAGACAACAATGGCTTTGTTGTCCAATTATCGTGCAGATTTCTCAAACAATGGATGTCATTGTTCTATTTACTGATAACAACATCCTGCAAGAATGGACATGTTTGCATTGTCAGAGGATGACTCACATCGTGTTGAGCCTGGGAACATTTTGATAAGTCTTGTAAAAATTTCAAAATTATACATTTAGCCCAAAAAAATCCCGGAAGTGGCACGTGACCTAGGTGAGGCCCGTGACCTTGACCCCGGCTAGACCCGTGACCCCCGGTTAGACCAACGACCTTGACAAACCTGCGCAGAAAACCTGTGACACATTTTGAGTCAGAACGCCTTTAGGTACACTACTAATTAGTTGTACACAATCGGTCGGACGGGACCTAAGAAGATTTGAATGCGGCTTATTCCGACTCCAGATATAAGCCGATTCAAATTTGAATTTCGAACGGATCTTTGTATTTAAACGGCCAGGCGGGGTCTCGAGAAATTTGAATGCAGTTCAATCCGACTCCAGATATGAGCTGATTCAAATTTGAGTTTAAACGGATACCTGTTAATCTATTTCGAGTTAATCTCGAAATTTTCTGGTGTGTTTCTGGTACTCGAATAGGCTGAAAGCCCGGGTTAATTTCGGGTGGCCAGGCTGAGGTTGCAATTTATATGCCGCGGTCGGCTACTCAGAACTCGTCGTGTATTGAAGCAGGGGAGCGCCGAAAACGATTTTTCGTACCAGCCGCGTCGATCGAACAGCTCGCGTTGATCCTGCCAAGTTCGAGCGCATTGGAAATTTCAATTGTAACGTCCATTGTTGCGAAAATGCGAATATTAAACGCTTTTAATTTTAATTTAAATTTGGTAGCGCTTAATTACAAGCGAAACGTTGCATGTATCCATCGTATGTGAATTTAAAGCATGATTTGTTCAAGTATGTGAAGAGGGGTTAATTAACAGCCTATGTAGAAAAATAAGGCAGTAGGTATATAAACAATTTGCAGTCATTTGCATTTCATCATACAATTTCATCCACAAAATGATATTAATGTTCAATGTTACGCCTACGAGTATTGGTTTTATAAATCAGAAATGAAGGAAAAGGAAATCAATACAATTACAGTCAATGGTAGGTTTACGCACCATTGCCTAAATAGTTTTTTAAAGTAGATTATCAGTTACATGCACTCATAAAACTTTACATTATAATTACCTAAGGCACTGGCATTATTTAGCTATTTTTTACTTTTTTTTAAGTTCATTCATAATATAGTTTCGAGTTTTGCTCGTTGACCAAATAAACTTTGTATAAATCTACAGGTAAAACTACATTTGGTTTTCTAATGTGTAAATAGATTTTTACTATCCCAAACATTAATGTACTAATTAAAGTTAAACTGAAAAAGTTAATTTTTGAATGATAATGAATTATAAAATACTGAAATGCAAAATGATGTCTTAAAAGCCGGTTCCAAACATCCTGCATATTTGCTACGTTTACGATTATCATAGGATTGGTTACTCATTCATCATGCTTACTCTAGGTCGTGCTTACACTATTCTGTCTGTTTTTGCTAGCTGTTCAAATCAAGGCTCATCAATGCCTTCCTTTGTACTAGTGGGCCACCTCCACACTACTCACTAATGGTTTTTCCTCTCTTCTTGTGATACAAGTTTGCTTGACATGTCTAAGCGTCCAGGATTTGGAATTAGTTATACCTAAATTTTAAATATAATTGTATATACATACGGACATTCGTGATGTACATATCTGTAACCAGTTTTAAGAAACAACCAGCATATCTTATTTCATATTTTACGCAACTACCAAGGTGCTCGATTAAGCTATAAATTTTGTGCTTTATATTCCTCTATTACTAACTTGGAAAAATAAATTTAAAACTACACTTTTCTTTGGTTGAAAATTATTATGCAATATATTGTTATGATACATGAGGCAGTGTAATTAATTTCAATAAAGAAATATTTGAAACAAATAAGCTTGGAAGAATGATATAATTAAATCTTGATGGGTGTTAAATTTCAAACATTATTAATAAATTTAATTGAGACAATGAGAGAAGAGATTTTGATATTGATTGAATATGTTAATTTAATAGTTAAAGAAAATTTTAATAAAATACAAGCCAAAGTAACGATTGACAAATGTGTTATAATGATAATGTGAATTGTTAAATTGTAAATAATGGATAATTTAAAATATGTGAGGGTGCAGTAAGAATAGTATCCAACATGAACAAGTTATTGTTTAAGGGTAGTTACATAAATAAACTCAAAGAAAAATGTATAAGATATTTTGAAACGTGATATTTATTAAATAAAAATGGAAATTAGTGCAGAATTTGTATAGTTGTTTGGTTGATATACAAATGGGGTTGCTATTAAGAAATCTACGAGGTTTTAAAGAAGGAGTCTAAATATTAATATTAAAAAATACTCACAATCGGTGAAGAGATTGTTAAGTGCTGCGAATTACATTAAAGGAACTAGAGAACGTCAAAATTGGATGGAATTGGATTTATTGACTGGCGTGTCGTACAATTACATGTTTATGTTGTAGCAGTACATATCGTAGCTTCTACAGGAATATCGTTCAATATTAATTAATCCTAATAGATAGGCAACTTTAAGTACAAGACCAGTAGGAGGGGTTGCCTACCCTTTTTGAAATTTAATTTAGAAGGCACATGGTTACGTTAATAAAAGAACAATAAATAACAAAAATTATTACTTCCTGTTTAATTGAGAAAGCAAAAGGGCGCTTCTCTATGCAGAAGCGAAGCAAATTGAAAATCCTAGCTTAGAAAGGATACAAGCAGACAATAGTAAGCCTTTATTTAACTCATACAGCATAGTATTAAAACATAATAATTTTTCAGGCAGATAGGATAAATTCCACAAACATTTTCTTTCTGAAAAGGGTAGTTATTATATAACTGGTAGGTAGACGGCAAACTAATACATACAAATCGTAATAGAGGGTTTTCCTTGATTCAGCTCTTAGTGTCACCTCTTTGACCACCAGCTCTTAGGGCTTCCTCTTTGACTACCAGCTCGTCGGTCTTTTTCATTTGACGCCAGTTCTGGTCAGTTGTATATTCGCCATGGAGAAGTGTGTCGATAAGTTACGAGCGATAAGGAAAAGAGAGGACGCAATTAGAAATCTATAACCAGTTAGGAGATCACTCACCAGTCAAGGGCAACTTCTTTGGTTCGATGAGGAGTTCTTCATAGTTAATGTTGGCAGATGGAGAGGTCCAGGTTCAAGGGTTCTCTGCATTAACCGTATGTTAGTCCTGAAAGGGTTTAATATCGTTAGTTAGACTTAAACCCGCGTCATAGCTTAAATATAATTAAATTAGGGCGTAAGCCTTAAGAATATTTAATAACAGATTAGTTTCAAGTAGAAACAATAGTTACTTACCAGGTGATGTGGTCTGAAGTGAGATTAAATCGTTCTGTGACTGTCAAGTTGGTTTTTGGGTCACTTGTCAAATAATAAGTTTTTTTTTCATAAAGGACCTTTCTTATACTACATGGAATGATACCAATTAAACTAAATACCGATCATTAATCGTAATTAAGACCTAGGAAAGAGAAATACGAGGGTATAGAGAGCTCTTTATATTTTCAACTTACGAACCGGAGGTTATTAATTAAATAGGTATAAGAAATCTCCTAGATACTGATAGATTCATTAATCCTAACGTTTTATTAGAACAAATTCTAACTTGTCAGAGAAGAATAAAACTTGCTAAATAATTACATAATGAGTATTAAAATTAGAAAGGTATAAGCTTCTAATGCATAACCATTGATTTGTGGACTGTTAGAAAGAATACGTAACCTTTGTAAACTTATTGAATTTAAAACTTTTTAAATAAAGTTATGGCGCCCATTTCTTCTGATTAATGAACTTTTACCTTTATATGAAAGTGAAACGAACTAAAAATCCCACAATTGTTAAACCCTGATAAGAAACCGTATCTTGAGCTAGTCGGTGAAGTGTAAGCCTTCAAAGGTAAGTAAGGATGAGGGGTACACGAAGTGACGACGCAACGTGGAGGCTCGAGTAAAAGGGACCATTTCAATTAAAAGAAAATTTAACGCTTCACTATCATAAAAGGTATAGTTCCGGAATTTAACAATTACTAATAGGTTGCATTGTATTCGATCATACAGTTCATTAATTGCATAGTAATTAAATCAATATGATAATAGTTATTTACTATACAAGTGGGATAACAGTATCATTAATATACGTGTGTGTAAGTTACAAACGAGTGCGTAGCACGAGTTATGTAAGCACACAAGTATATTAATGATGCATTATCACCCATGTATTGTACAAAATTTTATCTACGACTGCCTAAAATTGAGAAAAGTGCATTAAGAGAAATGTCAGATCTGTCATTTTCAAAACTATTTTAGTAGGCAAATGTCATTATGTCATTCATTTGACACTATTTCAGTTACGTAATGAAGTCATTACACAACTCAGTTGCGTAATGAAACCATTACATAACTGAGTGGTGTAATGAGCTTCATTACGTAACTGAAATAGTGTCAAATGAGTGACGTAATGCGTTACTTATCCCACTGGAGTAGATAAAAGTAAATTATTTAGCCTCAGATGAATTAGATTGGGAGTTGGTTACTAGAAATATCAATACTGAAAATAGGAATGTGGAGGAAAAAAGGAAATTATTAAGAACACAATTGAATATAGAGAAGTGTGATGTATCTAGAAGTTCCACATATTTACCAGTTGCTTTGGAGGTTTCTCAAGAAATAGATTTTTGCAGTAACAGAATAAAATATCTTAGAACATTAGCGCAGAACTTTGAAGATAAACCGTTATCAGCTACTTATGATAGATTAACTACCAAACTACAACATTTATATCGTAGGTTAGAATATATCGCGACTTCAGTAGATGATCAAGTTAAAACTAAATGGACTCACCTCAAAGATCAATGGTTAGAATTATCAGTAACAATTTCAGAAGTAGCTGAGGATGATGCTATGCGATTCAATGATTTGGTAGCAGTGTTGGATCATTCAGGACAACCTAATCAAAGTGATGTTAAAATAGAACTGCCAGTAGGAAGTATAGATCCGTTACCTAACATTAATTATGAGTTACCAACAGAAACAATTAATCAACCATCTCATAGTTCACCTAACATTAATAGTCGAAAGGTAGAATTTGATATCTCGGAACCAATGAATCAATACACAGAGAGAATGAAAAATTTAAATATATCACAAGCTCCGTCATACAATTATCAAACAGGTTTTGTAATGAATTCAGTTAGTGTATCCAAGTGGAATATTAAGTTCTCAGGTAATACAGCTAGTCAAGGTGTTAACTCATTCTTAGAACGAGTAGAAGAACTAAGAGTGGCCAGAAATTTGTCATATGAACAGTTATTCTTAGAAGCAATAGATTTGTTTGAGGATCAAGCACTAATTTGGTTCAGGTCAATTAGAAGTAAGATAGGGAGTTGGAAAGAAATAGTAGAATTACTAAAAAGACATTATTTACCTAGTGATTACGATGAAGCATTATGGGATGAAATTCGATCTCGAGTACAAGGTGTAGATGAACGTCCTCACATCTTCATAGCGGTTATGATAAATTTGTTCAATAGATTAAACTCAGTTCCCAGTGAAGATATTCAGTTAAAATATATTAGGAAAAACTTGCAACCTTATTATAGTAGTCACCTTACGTTAACCCAAGTCATTAGCATAAATTCACTTCTTGATTACTGTCGAGATTTAGAAGAGACGAAAGAAAGAAATAAAAAATTTAGACCAAATTTTTCCTTAGTTAAAACACCTTTAGAACCTGACTTAGCATATAAAGTACAAGCTCAAGTAAAACGTCAAATTCATTCCTCTACTATTGGTAACAAGTTGTCAAATAAGTTAACCAATGCTGATAAGAGAGAAGTATCATCTAGAAAGTTTATAAGAAATTTTACGAATGTAACTTGTTGGATTGTAATGAAAAAGGTCACACCTATCATAAATGCAATAAAGAACGTACCTTCTTCTGCTACATTTGTGGGAATCCCAATGTTAATTCTAATAATTGCGATAAATGTAAAGGTCAATTTCGAAAAAAACGAACAGAGACAAGCATCGTCCGCAGTCCGCGAAGCTTAAGTCCAACAATTCTAAGGGCTGAAAAATTGAAATGGAATGAATGGTTAAAAAAAGTCTCACAATTTTGTAAAAGTTCTCAAGCTAATTATACGTTTTCACATAATCATAAAGATAATCGTCCTTTTATTAAGGTTAAAATTAAAAACATGTCATTGTTAGCTCTTTTAGATACTGGTGCTAATCAAACTATAATAGGCAGGCAGGGTTTATTTTTGATTAATCAGCTTAAATTACCTTTAACCAAGCCTGGAATACAGATGAACTTGCAAACAGCTGATGGAAATTACCAATCTATTATGGGAATAGTAGAATTACCGATAACTATAGAAGGAATAACTAGAATTGTTAGTTGTTTAGTTTCCAATACTATTTCGGCTTCTCTTACTCTTGGAGTTGATAGTTGCTATGTGTTTAATTTGAATATTACAGATTTTCGGTCAGGTCAATTTCAAGTTTCGGGCATGAATAGTTTAAATAAAGTCATTTTAGCAAGGGAAGATCTATCTCCAGAACAGATCCGTGGTTTGGAAGTAGTTATAGATAAATTTCAAGAAATTAGTGGTCCTAAGCTTGGTAGTACAAATATGGTAGTTCATCGCATTGATACCGGTGATGCTAAACCCATTAAACAAAGATATTATCCAATGTCACCTCTTATGCTAGAAGCAGTAAATAAAGAAATTGATGAAATGTTAAAGTTAGAGGTAATTCAAAAATCTTTTTCGCCATGGAATTCTCCTATTGTCATGGTTAAGAAAAAAGATGGTTCATTAAGATTTTGTTTTGATGGTCGTCAATTGAATAAGGTTACTAAGAGAGATGCATACCCTTTACCTTATGTTAATGGTATTCTCGATAGATTACAAGATGCTAGGTTTTTAAGTTCAATTGATCTTCAGAAAGCATTTTGGCAAGTACCACTTTCCCCAGATAGTTGTGAAAAAACTGCTTTTACGGTTCCTGGTAGAGGATTATTTGAATTTAAAGTTCTCCCTTTCGGTCTTAATAACAGCGCTCAAACTTTACAGAGACTAATGGATAATATTTTTGGTCCAGAATTGAATAATGTATTTGTTTATATGGACGACGTCATAATTATTTCTAAGACATTTTCAGAACATTTAAACACGTTAGAACAGGTTTTCAATCGATTAAAGAATGCGGGACTTACTATCAATATTGAAAAATGTGAATTTTGTAGACCTTCATTGACATATCTAGGTTTCCTAATTGATGGAGATGGTTTGCGAACAGATCCGTCCAAAGTGGAAGCAATAGTTTCTTTTCCTACTCCAAAGAATTCCACAGAAGTAAAAAGATTTTTGGGAATGGCTAGCTGGTATAGGAGATTTGTTCCAAATTTTTCAACATTAGCTTCTCCTATGTTAGATTTAATTAAAGGCCATCAGAAAAAGAAATCTATTAGATGGAATGAGCGAGCCGAGTCTTCTTTTCAAGAACTTAAGAAATTATTAACTTCTTCTCCCATATTGAGTAGTCCAGATTTCAATAAAATGTTTATTATACAATGTGATGCCAGTGACGTAGGTGTAGGCGCGGTTTTACTACAAGGTGAAGGGTCAGAAGAAAGAGTTATTGCCTATGCCAGTCGGTCTTTGACTAGTGCAGAACGTAATTATTCGGTAACTGAAAAAGAGTGTTTAGCATGTTTATTTGGTATAGAAAAATACCGTCCTTATATTGAACTTACTCATTTCAAAATTGTTACTGATCACCATGCTCTTTTATGGCTACATAAATTACAATCACCTACAGGTAGATTAGCTCGTTGGACGGCTAGGATGTCACAATATAGTTTTGAAATAGAACATCGTAAAGGAAAATTCAATGTTGTTCCAGATGCTTTATCCCGAAATCCTATTCCAGTTGTTAATATTAGCATGATGATGTTAGAGGAAACAGATTTATGTCCGTGGTATAAAAGTATGATTGGTAGAATAAAAGATCATCCAGAGAATTATCCCTTGTGGAGAGTAGAAGATAACATTTTATATAAGTACATTAGCAATAAACATGATATCTTGTCTAATTTAATAGAATGGAAGATAGTTGTTCCTAAAGCTAAAAGGTTAGATATATTACAACAATTTCATGACGAACCTACCTCAAGTCACCTAGGATCTTTTAAGACCTTTAGAAAAATAGCTGAAATATATTATTGGCCTAAGATGAAAGCAGATATCGCTAAGTATGTCAGAAAATGTGATATATGTCAAGCCAGTAAGTCGTCTTCTCAACTTCGTCCCGGGTTAATGGGAAATCAAAAGAAAATTAAATATCCATTCCAGCTGATTTCAATAGATTTAATTGGTCCTTTACCAAGATCAACGAAAGGTTACACTTCTATTCTAGTAGTAACTGATTGGTTTACTAAGTTTGTGCAAGTACAACCCCTTAGAAAAGCAACTGCCTCTTCTATCGTTAAGTTTCTGGAAAATGATGTCTTTTTAATGTTTGGAGTTCCTCAAATCATTATGTGTGATAATGGACCTCAGTTCATAGGTGGACTTTTTCAGAAGTTAGTAGAAAAGTATAAAGTACAAAAGGTTTGGTATAACGCTTCTTATCATCCGCAAGTAAATCCGGTCGAACGTACGAATAGAATCATTACTACTGCATTACGCTCTTATATAAAAAAAAAATCATAGAATATGGGATGCTCAAATTTATAAGATAGCACATGCCATAAGAAACGCTGTTAGTGAAGTTACGGGCTATACTCCATCCTTTTTAAATTTTGGCCGAACTGTTCCTGCTCACGGTGATTATTATGGTCGGTTAGAAAATTTAAAAAAGGAGGACATATCATTAGAAACACGCGAACAGTTAGTTAAAGATGTCAATCAACTATCTCCTATTTATAGTGAGGTAATACAATGTCTTAATCAAGCCTATGAAAGGAATAAGCATTATTATAATCTGAGAAAACGGTCATTACATTTCAAGAAGGGTGACATAGTCTGGAAACGTAACATGGTACTTTCAAATGCGAAAGAAGGTTTTGCAAAGAAATTAGCTCCGAAATTTATAAAAGCGAAGGTAGCCGAAGTCACAGGTTCTGTAACGTACAAGTTAGTAGATTTGGACGGTAGGAATTTAGGAATCTGGCATGTAAAAGATATCAAACCTGGAACCAGTAGTCAACCAGATTTGATAGAGGAAGAATTATGAAGTTTCGTTTAAGCTTGTAAATAAATAGGTATAATTAAGTAGTTTATTAATTGCCAAAGATATTATTTCAAAAGGATTAGGTTGTATAACCGAACGACTTTTCTAACTTGATGTCATTGAGTTGTGGCATAGCACTCCTCAGCGAAACTGTGTCCTATGAGGTGCGGTTTATTATTTTAAAGACTCCAGTCTCGCATGACTGAAGATCTTGAATTTTAGGTAGTGTCCTATGAGGTGCTGTCCTTAGTTATCTATTAAATTACTTTACTCAAAGTGTAAAGTTAATAATTAGCTGTTAGATGCAAGAGGTTAACAATTACTTCTGCAGAAAAACAGACAAAGTAAAAAGTAGCTTTATAGAATGGACTATGCCTCCAAAGCTAATTCCTTTTCTTAAAAAGAATTTACAGAAATGTTTCATATCTGGAAAGGAAATAAATGATGGAATTCTAGATACATTGGATTTCGTTATGGACAATTAAGATTAGAAAAGTAACTTGAAGTAACTTCAGTGGTAATAGTTAGAGTTCATAGATTGTAATAACTTAGTTTAAAAGATAGGGTATTAGTGTACATAGATAATGAATAATCAATGTTATTAAGAAAGATTGTTTAAAGTTAATGTATTAGCAAATATTAAAAAGGGTGTTATAATAACTTTAGCCAACTGTCTAAAGGGGAGGATTTCAATTTTCTTATTAATTCTAGAAGGGAGATAGTGTAGCAGTACATATCGTAGCTTCTACAGGAATATCGTTCAATATTAATTAATCCTAATAGATAGGCAACTTTAAGTACAAGACCAGTAGGAGGGGTTGCCTACCCTTTTTGAAATTTAATTTAGAAGGCACATGGTTACGTTAATAAAAGAACAATAAATAACAAAAATTATTACTTCCTGTTTAATTGAGAAAGCAAAAGGGCGCTTCTCTATGCAGAAGCGAAGCAAATTGAAAATCCTAGCTTAGAAAGGATACAAGCAGACAATAGTAAGCCTTTATTTAACTCATACAGCATAGTATTAAAACATAATAATTTTTCAGGCAGATAGGATAAATTCCACAAACATTTTCTTTCTGAAAAGGGTAGTTATTATATAACTGGTAGGTAGACGGCAAACTAATACATACAAATCGTAATAGAGGGTTTTCCTTGATTCAGCTCTTAGTGTCACCTCTTTGACCACCAGCTCTTAGGGCTTCCTCTTTGACTACCAGCTCGTCGGTCTTTTTCATTTGACGCCAGTTCTGGTCAGTTGTATATTCGCCATGGAGAAGTGTGTCGATAAGTTACGAGCGATAAGGAAAAGAGAGGACGCAATTAGAAATCTATAACCAGTTAGGAGATCACTCACCAGTCAAGGGCAACTTCTTTGGTTCGATGAGGAGTTCTTCATAGTTAATGTTGGCAGATGGAGAGGTCCAGGTTCAAGGGTTCTCTGCATTAACCGTATGTTAGTCCTGAAAGGGTTTAATATCGTTAGTTAGACTTAAACCCGCGTCATAGCTTAAATATAATTAAATTAGGGCGTAAGCCTTAAGAATATTTAATAACAGATTAGTTTCAAGTAGAAACAATAGTTACTTACCAGGTGATGTGGCCTGAAGTGAGATTAAATCGTTCTGTGACTGTCAAGTTGGTTTTTGGGTCACTTGTCAAATAATAAGTTTTTTTTTCATAAAGGACCTTTCTTATACTACATGGAATGATACCAATTAAACTAAATACCGATCATTAATCGTAATTAAGACCTAGGAAAGAGAAATACGAGGGTATAGAGAGCTCTTTATATTTTCAACTTACGAACCGGAGGTTATTAATTAAATAGGTATAAGAAATCTCCTAGATACTGATAGATTCATTAATCCTAACGTTTTATTAGAACAAATTCTAACTTGTCAGAGAAGAATAAAACTTGCTAAATAATTACATAATGAGTATTAAAATTAGAAAGGTATAAGCCTCTAATGCATAACCATTGATTTGTGGACTGTTAGAAAGAATACGTAACCTTTGTAAACTTATTGAATTTAAAACTTTTTAAATAAAGTTATGGCCCCATTTCTTCTGATTAATGAACTTTTACCTTTATATGAAAGTGAAACGAACTAAAAATCCCACAATTGTTAAACCCTGATAAGAAACCGTATCTTGAGCTAGTCGGTGAAGTGTAAGCCTTCAAAGGTAAGTAAGGATGAGGGGTACAATGTTTCACATTTGTGGTTGCATCGAGGTGAGGAGATTCAGCTAGAGCGGGATTTGAGGTAGTACTACGAGAGTTGGACAACATCGGAGCAGTTTGCAGAATACTGAAGGATATCTAAGAAAGAAACAAGATAAGAGCTGTTGCAGTTAGAAACTTGGAACTTACCAGGTTTTGTTGAAGTTGGGGATGCCGTTTGATAGAGGGATTGAAGCCGGCATCAGCAGAGGTATTGGATTTGGTTGATAGGTGTCAGGCGAGGACGACGTTGGAATCCTTTAGGAAGCAGGAGGCACTGGTGTAAGGAATTGTGCGAGTGAAGCTGAATAAGTGAGAAGGTTTGTTAGAAATTTATATTAAAACATTTTATATAAAGATCAATCAGTGAAATACAATAATACAAGACAATATTAAATTGAATGAATTGATTAATGTAAAACACAATTGTCGATACCTGGTTGACATTTGGAAGTCGGTTTGACAACTAAACAACATTAACTGTAATATTGACATTCAATTAATAGATAGAGATCTTGATTTGGCGAACCACCTGAAATAAGAGAACTTGATATATTTTTATTAAAGAATTATTATTGAATTTGAAACGGCATCACATTAATAAAAGTATAGCTTTATATAGCCACATCAGAATAATATATTCTAAAATTATGAATAATCAAATAATACTGAGATACATTGCTATTCCACAATTAGGATATAGTAAAGTAATTTTTTTTCTATAATAATTTTTGAGGTAAACTTTCTAGGGGATAAGTTGCATTCCTGCAGGGTCCCTAGTTTTAATAATGTTGGTACATATATTTTTAGTTCTTTTTTCCACTAAAAAAGATTGTTATTTTGACAGATATGTCATAATAGTGGATAAAACGAACAGCATAGTAAAATATTGGAAATTTATTAATTATTAAACTTACAATATTTGAAATTAAACATAATGAACGTTTGCAAAATTAAAGAAATTTGACAAGAGTTTAAATTAAGAAACTTTGACATTCAAAATTGACACATAACCATAATTTTGAAAAAGTTCTACCAACACGAGGTATAAAAATTTCCTAGCGTTTTAATCACGTATCTACCAACATTGTAACACTTTGACACTTATTATAGAAAAAAAAAACGTATTAAGACTTACTAATTTGTAATTACAATTTCTAAAGATGTAAATACGAGATAGTTCATACTTACAATTTATCAATTAGACATTAGTGATAATTCGTAACAGAATAGTACATTGTGTATCTAGGACGAAAAGCGTAACATTCCCAGGAGTCTGGGAATGTTGCTTTTTGTGTAAGATACACATACTATTTTTCCGCCGATCGATACGAGTAATTAAAAAAATTTGGAAATAGTACTAGAATATTCCCTGGCTAGGCCGGGAATATTATTCCTGTACAGTTTTATTGTAAATTACTTAGCAACGGCTGATGTAATGGAATGTTTGACTTTCCTTAGCAAAATTTTGTCAATAATGTGTCAGTTCTAGGGTTCTAGGTAAATTGCTCGAATGCAATTGCTGGAAAACGAATTGCTCGAAATTAGTTGCTCGAAAGTCAATTGCTCGAATGTGACTTGGCTCGTATGGCAAGTTTCTCGAACAGCAATTTTTCGATTATCTGTTGCTCGAAAAAAATAAAGTTGTGAAATAGCCTTAACTGGAATCAGTTAATATCAAATATAAAAAAAAACCCAAATTACAAATTATAACCTTTATTAATAAAAAATAGGTATTGGTATGTGATTAAGTTAAAAATTATAAAAACCAAATATTATATGTTTTTAATATGATGTGTTATGTGCTATTCCACGGACATAATCATAGATATTTCTGTCATGTCCATAATAATTATAGACAATTATTATTCACTAATCTTAAAAGTCTTTGTGCACTATCACGATATATTTTTCGACTTATGGTGTGTTGTTGACCGCTGACATTGTTCTATCAGTAATTCGTTCAAACTCTGCTCCCTCTTTAATGCCGAAATAAATTTACAGATGTTAAGACCATATAAATTCGAGCAAAACATTTTCGAGAAATTGCGGTTCGAGGAACTTGTATTTCGAGAAAAGTTACATTCGAGCAATTTGATTTTCGAGCAATTGATTTCGAGAAATTGCATTCTAAAAATTTAGCGGAGACGCAGTTCTAGTACGATTTGAGGAAAATTATATTGTGGCGTTGCCAGGCGGCTAGGCGCTGATCGCCCCAGGACCTAACAAAACCAACATTGTTTTAAAGCTAGCGTGCAGTGTCCGGCTAGTTTTGACACTAAACTATTTGGGGGAAGAAACGAATTCATAAAAGAATGTCTAAAACAATATTTAGCTACATTAAATATAGACTTACAATGCAAATTTGAAATAGTAACAATAATAATGGATGCTCTGAACTCGGCTTGTATTAAATAAATACATTATTTAGTATTCAGTTACCAAAATTATGGGAAATTATTCGGATTTGTAATAAATCTAAGAAAAAAATTTATTTGGATCCTATTTATTTCAATTAGTAATTCAAAGGGCAATATAAACTATGAACAGAACATAAAACAAAGACAACTGTTCGATTTAAACTACAAAGAACTACAGAAAATGTGATATAAACATTACATAGGTTGCCATATTTAAAAATTGTAAGAAGGCCGTTTGAACAAGAGGGTAACAAAAACAAAAATTCTGAATAAAATGACTAAATATTTCTAGGTTGAACATTTTTGTAAATATTATAATACTAAAAGCACAGATGTGTGATGCTGTTTTAAAACTACAACTCCATGAAACATTATGTTAGAAAATCAAAGCAATTCCTGCATTTTAAATGGGTGTTACGTGTTGTTTTTTTTTAACTCAGTACATGTTTACTTGTGGGTAGCGGGTAGCACTGTGGGTAGCGGGTAGCACTCTTCTGCGATCCCGGTAGAAGACAGGCTACTACAGGGCATAGCAAACCCTGCCCTACGCTAGCTACTGGCCTCTTCTCCCACTTCCCTTCTCCGGGAGAAACCAGTCCCCTCCCCCCCAATCGTAACCCTCCCTCCTCTTGTTATCCTTTTCCCATACATCCTTTACCCTCCACCAACCCGCACTTGGCCAGCGTGGTGGAGTACGGCCAAAACCCCGTAATGAAATGTCGATATCGATTTCCGAAAATAATCCCCAGGTGGGTCGGGCGAGAAGCTCGGAATCCCACACTGATAACAGAATATCAGTCTGCTCCAGGAAATATGGGGGGAGCAAGAAGTCGATTGGACCAATCCACCACAGTAAACTAAAACTGCAAGTAGTTACCTATAACACCAGAACCCTGTCAACAAATTACAAAATACAAGAACTGGAGGAAGAGCTCAAACACCTGAGGTGGGACATATTAGGATTCAGTGAGCACAAAAGGCGGGAAGAAAAAGAACTATTACTTCCATCAGGTCATCTGTTCTATTATGTAGGTGACGAAAATATAAACAAAGGTGGAGTGGGCTTCCTAATACATAAATCACATGTCCAAAACGTCATACAGATTCAAAGCGTAAGTCCCAGAGTAGCATACCTTCTCCTCAGACTAAACACCAGGTACACACTGAAAGTGATACAAATCTATGCACCCACATCAGCTCATACTGATGAGGACATCGAAAAATTCTATGACGATATCAGCACAGCACTACGACAGACCCCTTCTCACTACATCTTGCTTATGGGAGACTTTAACGCCAAATTAGGGCTCAAACAAGATGACATTGAAACATCATTGGGAAACCATGGAGTTGGTATAAGAAATGAAAGAGGACAGACACTGCTTGATTTCCTACAACAAAATCAGTTATATTTAATGAACAGCTTCTTCAAAAAAGCCCCTCAGAGAAAATGGACGTGGGCTAGCTCCGACGGAGTCACAAAAAACCAAATCGACTGTATTATTTCAAACATGAAAAATGTAGTACAGGACGTCACAGTTCTAAACAACTTCTCAATAGGGAGCGACCATAGAGCTGTTAGAGCAAAAATAACCATAAATCTAAGAAAGGAGAGGTTGAAGCTAATAAAGAAAACAACATGTAGAAGGTCGATAACAACACAAAATGCAGACCAATATGAAAAAATGCTAAATTCCTGCCTCACAGCAGCCCTGCCAAAACAAGAAGAAGACATAGACATTGAAAACACAAATAAACAGATAATACAAGCAATAAAGGAAGCTGAAAGCAAATGTCAGTCAGTTGGGAGTGGAAATAAGGAAAAGCTAAGCGACGGCACAAAGAAACTTATGGAAATCAGAAGAAAATTAAAAGGTAAACACTCAAAAAACATCACACTGTTACGAGAACTCAACAAAGAAATATTCAAAGCCATCCGAAGAGATGTAAGGTCACACAATACAAGAGAAATCGCTAGGGTAATAGAGGAAAATAAGGGAATGAAGGTACTGAGGAAAAAACTGTCAGAGGGAAAGATACAAATAAGTAGGATTATAGACAACAAGACCGGATATACTACGACAAATAAACAAGACATTTTGAAAATCACCAGAGAATTTTACGCCGAACTCTATAAGAAACCCACAATACTGGAGACCAACACAGACTTTCCCAAAGTCAGAAACCAAGGATCCGCTGATATTCCAGACATCACCTTAGATGAAATAAATAACAGCTTAAAAGAGATGAAAAACAACAAGTCACCAGGGGACGATGACGTCAGTACCAAAAACATCAAAATGGGTGGAACAGGACTCCTAAACATACTGTGTAAACTTTATAACGCTTGCCTAAGGAACACTATAACACCTGAACAGTGGAATAAGGCCATCATTATACTGCTACACAAGAAAGGAGACATAGCCCAAATCCAAAACTACAAGCCAATCAGCCTGCTCTCCCAAATATATAAACTATTTATGCGAATCATTACTAAAAGGATAACAGCGAAATTGGACTTTTATCAGCCACGCGAACAGGCGGGTTTTCGTGTGGGGTATGGCACCAACGATCACCTCCACACAATAAAAATCCTCATTGAAAAATGTGTAGAGTATAATAAGCCTTTAGTCCTCGTCTTTATAGACTACGAAAAAGCGTTTGATACAGTCGACCATCACAGTATGCTCAAAGCTCTTGCTGACTCCAGAATTGACTACCGCTACGTCAACATTATCAAACATGTGTATGAAAACGCAAACGCTTTTATCAGGCTCCACGAAGACACTTCTGAATTCAAAATAGAACGGGGTGTGCGTCAAGGCGATGTTATCTCTCCCAAATTATTCACCACCCTCTTGGAATATATGTTCAAATCCACTGAAATTGAGAATCTAGGCATCAACATTAATGGCGAAAAGCTCATTCATCTACGTTTCGCGGACGACCTAGTACTAATTGCGGACAACTTTGATGAGGCAAAAAAGATGCTACACGAGCTAGAACTAGCATCCAAAAGGGTCGGTCTGAACATCAATATCAGCAAGACGAAGCTCATGACAAACTTAGTTGCCAGTGAAAACCTAGTAGTCAACAAAATAAGCATTGAACAAGTGTACTCGTACAAATACCTGGGTCATGAAATTCGTGTGGGAAGAGATAACCAAACATGTGAGATTGGAAGAAGATTAGGGCTAACCTGGGCAGCCTTTGGAAAATTAAAACATTTTAAAATCTGATATACCTATGTGTCTCAAGAGTAAAGTTTACAACCAGTGCATACTACCCGTACTAACATACGGAGCTGAGACACTGACTTTAACAAAACAAACGGCCAAAAAAGTAAGAGTAGCTCAGAGACACATGGAGCGAGCAATGCTAGGTCTATCTCTAAGAGACAGAGTACCAAATACAGAGCTGAGAAAGAGGAGCGGAGTCACAGATGCCATCACAAGAATGGCAAGTCTCAAGTGGAACTGGGCGTGCCACCTAGCCAGAACAAATGATGATAGATGGACAAAGAAAATATCCGAATGGAGACCGCGCGAGCATGCTTTCCGCAGCAGAGGCAGACCGCCCACGCGATGGTCAGATGATCTCAAACGCATCCGCACCAACTGGATAAATGCAGCGCAAGACAGGGAGAAATGGAAGTCTTTACGGGAGGCTTACGTGCAACAGTGGACAACTATATAGCTGTTTGATGATGATGATGACATGTTTACTTACATGAAATACACTAAATATAACTATAATAAAAAAAGTCGCTCTAAGAATAAGTCAGTACTATCCACAATAGAATAGTGTCATGGCGGCGGGAACAACTGATGGATTCTGGTTGCATGTAAACGCTGCTATAAATCAGTAAAAAGTGGCTAGTGTGTATAAAATGTGGTGCTGTTGCACATCCTAGCTGCCAAAAAAGCATTTTATCAAAATAAAATTGAACTTTCCGATAAGCATTCGAAGACACATTGGAAAGTAATAAAATAAGTGACTAATCACCAATGATAATCTAGAAATAAACATAGATGGAAATATTGTTACTAATCCAAAATTAATAAGTAATATTTTTAATATTTTTATTTTAAATAGATACCTACTCAGACCGTCAATTCCATACCCAAAGTCACTCAAGATTATAGGCCAACTACTGGAAACCAATACAGGTCATTATTTTTAACCCCAACTACACATTCAGAGGTTTGTGACATTATAAATAATAAAATAAAATACAAATGTTCATCCGGGGCTGATGATATTCTGCCGGAAGTAATAAAAAGAATTTCAAATTTTATTGCAGAGCCATTGATTTATCTACTAAATCTATCTTTTGAAAGAGGCCAGTTTCCTAAAAGTTTAAAAATTGGAAAGATTATTCCAATCTTCAAAAAGGGTAAAAAAATAATATTTAGAATTACCGTCCAGTTACAATTACTTCAGTCTTTTCAAAAATCTTTGAATACTGTTTTTTAGAAAGACTGATGTCTTTTCTGAATTTTAATGATATTTTGTCAGCCAAGCAATTTGGTTTTAGACCTGGACTTTCTACGTCTCTCTGCAATTCATGCCTGCTATTCAAAAATTATTAATGATTTAGAATACGGCGAGCGCCCGGTCGCGATCTGCTGTGACCTCAGCAGGGCTTTCGATTGTCAGGACATACTGTTGAATATTTTGGAATCCTATGGAATTCGTGGGAATGCAAATTCGTGGATTACCAGTTTCCTTGGAAACAGACTTCATCTTGTTACAACACGATATCAAGACATTAATACGTAAAAACAGTTAATTTTTATCAATTGGAAATTAACATAGGAGTTCCCCAAAGAACCATTTTGGCTCCTATTTTATTTCTCATTTATATCATTGACATGCCAAATAATGTTGATAACCTGGCCCACTTGACTCTATATGCAGATGATACCTCTGCCGTTATATCTGCTCCTAATGATAAAATTGAAAACGTATGTTCATTAACCATGGATAAACTATCAAACTGGTTCAATTATCACAAACTGATTTTTTCTACGACCACTATTAAAAGTAGACCTTTTAGAGCTAGCTTTTTTCACTAAACGTGACATTTTTAATTCAGCGTGTTAAAAGTGAAATCAGCTGTTTACTTTTACCCCATGTGCTAAAAGTAAACAGCTGGTGTTGGATTTAGAATTTCGAACTGGAAGTGAGGTTGTAAAGTTATTCTAGTTACTTCTTTCGTTAGAGGTAAAGCGTTTTTTAAATAATTAAAGAATTATGTAATGAATAAAGTAAAATGTGTACATTTATAATTACCTTTGATGACTCACTTTGACAGCTACTGGCTGCAGAAACAATAACCTGGGCGTCAAGGCCTTCTCTTTACTATGACATAAATTATAATTGTCATAAATGCAAAACTTTGTTAAATCGACATTTATGGATTAATAACAGTGAATATAAGGCCCTAGAAAAAATATTGTGTGCTAAAAGTATGTATGCATGAAAGATGTTATGAAACTCAGCCTTCGGATTCGTTTCATAATTTTCATGTCTCGTGGATAAATGTTTACTTTTAGCACTTGTTGCACAAATAGCTATTAAATTCCAAGAAAACCCAATATTTACGTTTTTATTGTTATCAGAATAAATCCGCCTAGGACATAATATAAAAATTAGCGAAGCCGGGGTAAATCGGAGAAAATGTGCTAAATTCTTAGGCTTATATATTGACGAAAATTTGAGGTGGCATGAGCATTGTTTCAATTTAATAAACAAAATTTGCTCGTATTGCTACATGTTTAGAATCTTAAAAGATTTATTAACACTTAAACAATTGCTGGGTGTCTACCATGCTCATGTCAGTTCAAGACTGGGATACGCAATCTGTTTTTGGCGGTCGTCCGTGTCAGCGTACGGTGTTTTTATTTCCCAAAAACGTTTATTACGTACGATAATGGGTCATCGACACACAATTTCGAGAGAAGTGTATTTGTTAATCTTGGCATCTTTACAGTGACTAATCTATATATACTAGCAGTCCAGTGAGACAAATGTCTCATTTAAAAAAACAAAAAAGACCGTTTTTCAAATAGAACGCGTATTAAATAAAAACTGTACCCAGACCTGGAAGGTGTCAAAGTGGTTGCCTAACCGATCGACGTTTTAAGGCGCAGAGGGTCGCAGCTCCGTTTGGCTGCTGAAACATTTTTATTTAATACGCGTTCTATTTGAAAAACGGTCTTTTTTGTGATTTCTCAAAAACCGGAAGTGTCAGGTGACTGAAATTCGGTTCCTGAGCTGACATGACCATTCCAAACATATAACTTTAATAACTTTTTTCTCTATCTCTTACAGTTTGGCTGCTGAAACAGCGTCCCGGACGGACGGACGGACAGACAAGTCTATTAGATAAAGGATATTCAATGTAAGACTTTATGTATTTAAAAGTAAGCATCTTCTTCTTCTTCTTCGATCCTGTCGATCCTTGAGGACCATAGAGCATCCACGAAGATGTTTCATTGACAATGTTCAATAAGTAATAAGGTTGTCGGCCTTATACTTATCTTCCCTTTCACTTTCACTTCACTTATTTTTATTATGTAAAGTAAGCATCTATTAGACCAAAACGGCGATTTACATTGTTACAATATTCAAAATAGAGATGGCTTCAGGGTGCGTTTTGGTAGATTAGATACCCCAAAAAGTTCCCCAAATGTTTTAGGCATAAAAATATTAAATAGTATATCTGGTCTCATTGACTTGAATTTGCATACTTGCACCGATAAAATATTCAAGGGCTCCCTGAAAAAATTTCTGATGGATCATCCATTTTACTCGTTAATAGTAATTTTTGTATTTCGTGGCAAAATTCGTGTTTTTATGGCGCGTTTGAATGACTTTTCTGCCTCGACCTAACTGTCTCGGCGAAAATTGACATTCTCACGCGCCATAAAAAAACACTCATTTCGCGCACTTAATACAAAAATTACTACTTTGACAACCGTCAAAAAAAGGGGACATTTGGCCATCGCTATCAATGCGCGAAGTTTGCCATTTTTTAACGTAGTAAAAAATGGGATATTTATTCACGTTACCATTGACGACGTGAAAAAATACATTTCGCGCACTAGAGCGCCAAAAATTTTTGCGCACTACGTCGCGAAATAATATTGATATTCTTGTTTGAAGGTTGTAGAATTTTTTTTTCCACGATCGTGTCAAAATGATAATTTTTTGCACTGTTTCTAGTGTCAAAAGCGACGTTTGCAGCACTCTTAATATTAGCGCCCAAAATACGTCTTATTCCCACGTTGCCGTTGGAGGCGTGTTTTAATAATTTATTAAAACACGCTTTGCCGTAAATGTTAATGTAAGTATAACCTAGAATATCTAACACAATATGACGGAAAAAGTGTCACCCAACTAAGTTTTTATATTTCCGTTACGATCGTAGAAAAAATAGCGTATGATACATGTGCCCTGGGTGGCGTAGCTTGAACAAGCGTCCAATTTCAATCGGCAGAGTTAAGCAACGCTCTTTCTGGTCAGAACTTGGATGGGAGTTTCATTGCGGCTTCTCTCGGCCAGCGTGATACGGCTCTCACGGAAATAGTTGGTCTCGGGTGTTATAATAACATCATGACAGTCGTTAATGAGGTTGGAAGTCCCCATAAAATGTACAGCGACGCCTATAGTTGGCCCAACGGCTGTTGGCTGGGTACCAAAATAAAATAAAAAAGTAAAGTAAAAGTATAAGAGCCATTATAGCACTAGCAACGTTAAAAGCACTCCGCTAGTCCGTCGTGCTCTTAAACACGTCGCATGTGCTTTAAAGGCGTACCTATAGACTTTTAAGAAGCTTTTATTCACTGTGATATTTTTTAATGTTTGTACTGTGACTTGTGCAATAATTGTGATACATTCCTATGCACCAATAAATATTATTATTATTATTACAATATTTTAATATCATTGCTGCTTACAAAATATAATTACTCATTTTTTAATGCTTCCAGATCAAACGAAATTCAGAAAAACTGCTGCAGTGTATTTCACAAAGACTAGTATAGTAGTACCACGAAATAAGATTGAAATCTAAAATTTCTGAAACAATATTGTCTTAACTTAAAATTATAGAAATGAAAAACACATACTCTGCAAAAAATCAATATTGAAAATATTGACTTCAGCTTGTTACAGCACAAAACGACTTTGACGACCTTATAACACTTTGGGGATAGTCTACATGGGTCGCCAGAACACGTTAAAAAAACAAAACTTACTCTATCATGCCAAAACTTGCTGTGACAGGCGGTTGTCCAGCTATTTGCTCATTGAGAGGGGCGGTTCGGATCAACACAACGTAATTTAGAGCGAAATGCTGTCACCATAGGGATTGATTGTAATCAAAACAATGGAGAAAAATGAGCGTCTCGAATTGCATTGATAGAATGGGGAAGAAACTTTCTGTCCGGCCCTTGTAGAAATTCGAAGTCAAAGGACCGACGCACCACTTCGACGGACGAGGGGGACCTCCGTCTGTTAGCTTTGTCGGTCATCTCAGAATCAATAGACGTAAGAAAGCATAACACATATATTGTTTTGAATATGCTAGCTCCTCGTCGGCTGCATAGTCATTAATTATGTATTCAATATTTTACTTTAAGCTTGCCCTTAATTAATACAATGCCCCGTTAGTTAAACTATAATTGCTTTCAAATCAAGTACTCTTATTTCAGGGTGGTTTGCCAAATCTAGATCTCTATTAGTTGAATTTCAATTTATATTAAATGACACTTGCTGTCAAACTGATTTCCACACCTTCTCAAACCAGGTATTGACAAATATATTTCTTACATTGACATAATTATTAATTAATTTATTAAAATAATTACTGTTTTGTATTTTACTTTTTCCCTTATTGCTCGTTATTTAAAATGTTTCGATATTAATTACTAACACAAACCTTATCACTTCTTAAGCTCACTCTGCAAATATCCAAACACTACTGCTCCTTCCTTCAAGAGATCCCGATGTTCACCTTGTGTGATACCTACAGCTTGTTCTTGTCAACCAATTGCAAGAATCTGCTGAATCCAGCTTCAATCCCCTCATCAAACGTCAACTTCAACTCCAATAGACTCCCGGTAAGTTTCAGCTTTATAAATAAATCTGATCTTATCTTGTTTATTCCTTAGATAGTCCTCTGCACTCAGCAATCCCCTCAGAATTCTTCCAATTCTAGTAGCACTTCTACTAACCTCCTTCTAGATGAATGACCTTACTTCTATAGAACCACCAATGTCAAAAATAAATATTTAATTATGTGTCACGTTCAAAAATAAATCCAATCTTTTCCAATTCTCTGGTTCTTTCTATGTTATTCACTGTGTTCGTCAATTTCTTCACAAATTGTCCAGTCCCAATAACATTAATATTTCACTTTCATTTTGTTGTACCTCGTAGATTTGTTAACAGCATTACTATTTGTATATAACCAAACAACTATACAAATAATGCATACATTTCTAGTTTTTATTAATCAAAATTAAATACTTCAAGACCAATTGTACATTTTTCAATGAGTTTTTTTATGTAACTAAACTAAACAAAAATTTTATTAGATACTATTCTTATGACACTATTTTCAATTTTAAATATTATATTATTACAGGATAATAACAAATACATTTGTCAATTGTAACCTTGCCTTGTTCTTTATTAACATTCACTACAACCATCAAGGTTGTATATTCAATTAATATCTTAATATCAATTTATCTCTCTCATTGTCTCAATTAATTTCATTATTAATATTTAAAAATTAACACTCATCAAGATTTAATTATAGTAATCTTCCAATTTTAATAGTTTTAAATATTTCTTTGTTATGATTGATCATACCACTTCGTATATCATATTATATATCAACACCTCTAAGTATCATAAATAAAATTCCAAGAAGTTTTTTTTTTTTTTAGTTTATTGATACATTTACAATCTGTTACTAAAAGGAACATTTAGTAAATAGTCTGACAATATATGACATAACGGAAGTTTTCCAATAAAAATTTCCTTAAAACTAGTACGCAGACAATTTGGTTGATAACACTAGAACATTAAACAAAACGGTTTGGGAGGTCCATCGGTTTGAAACGTTTGAGCCTGGGTTCTTCGTCATCAGATTCCAGTAGGTGTTCAACTAATAGATTTGGATGGGCAGAAAGTCTATCGCGGTATCGGACACTACACTTACGTATCTCTTCGTCTACTGTTGAAATTCCTAAGTCCTATCGTATTATTTCGTTCGGAACGAACCATGGGGCGTTTACTAGAGATCGTAGCACTTTTGATTGAAAGCGTTTAATAATGTCTATATTTGTTCTACTAGCTGTTCCCCATAGCTGTATGCCATAAGACCAAATCGGCCTAATAATTGCTTTATATAGTAGAATTTTGTTTTCCAATGATAACTGCGACTTGCGCCCTAGGAGCCAGTACATCTTACGGAATGACAATCCCAGCTGTTTCCTCTTTGTGAAAATGTGCTTTTTTCACGTAAGACGCCTGTCCAGGTGAAGTCCTAAATATTTGGCGGAGTCATCTTGTGGTATTTGCTTGTTATTTAGTACAACAGGCGGGCAGGTGTCCCTCCTTGTCGTAAAAGTAACCTGGACAGATTTGGATTCATTTATACCAATACGCCATTTTTTGAACCATAGTTCTAAACTGTTTAAGTGTGCCTGCAGTTGATTGGATGCAGAAAGCGGATCGGAGTGCGATGATAAGATTGCTGTATCATCAGCGAAGGTAGCAACTGTAATTATTGGTGAGACTGGTAAGTCAGCAGTATAGAGAAGATACAATAACGGACCCAGCACGCTTCTTTGTGGGACACCGGCTTTGATCGGAAATAGAGAGGTATAAGAATTTCTACACTTAACCAGAAAGTATCGATTGGTGAGGTAAGAAGTAAGTAACTCATAGTAGTCAGGTGGTAGTAGCTTTTTGATTTTGCATAGCAAGCCTTTGTGCCAGACCTTGTCAAAGGCCTGCGCAACATCTAAGAACACTGCTGCGCAGTATTTTTTATTTTGGAAGTCTTTTAAAATTGTGTCTACGACTCTGTGAATTTGCTCGATTGTGGCGTGTTTCCTTCTGAAACCAAACTGATGATTAGGTAGGATGTTGTTCTCCTTAACAATAAACATTATTTTCTGAAGCAAGAGCTTTTCAAAAACTTTGGATAATACAGGGAGTAAACTTATTGGTCGGTAGGATGACAATTCATTACTTGGTTTACCTGGTTTGAGGATTGTTATGATTGTTGAGATTTTCCATTGAGCAGGGAAATACCGGAGTCTTAGTACAGCATTAAAAAGGTGGGTGATATATATATAACCTTTCTGCGGCACTTCTTTGAGGACTCTTCCCGTGATTAAGTCATAGCCAGGGGCTTTGTTAGAATTCAGATCCGTCAGAATTGTGGCCTTAACCTCGTTTACTTTAAACGGTTTGATGGGTGGGCACATTTGAAAGGGTGCATCAAGGTATTGGAGAATTTTATCTTTTTCATTTTTAGATAGTTGCGAATCAAATGGACTAAACACCTCGGTTAAGTGCTTAGCAAAAGCAGAAGCCTTATCATGATCACTTCTTGCCCAGGGATTGTTACCTAGTCGTATTGGCGGAATGTGTTGCTGAGGTCTTTTCAATTTTTTTGTCGCTTTCCAAAGCGAATATTCAGTAGCTTGCGTAGCTGACAACCTCTTTAGGTAGTTTTGAATGGCGTGATTTTTTGTAGTGGAGAGAAGATTCTTGAGTTCAGTTGTCAGCTGATTGAGCTTCCTTTTATCATCTGGGTGTTTTGTAGTTTGCCACCTTCTGCGTTGCTTGCGCTTTTCTGCGATTTTCTTTTTGACTTCTATAGGGCAAATTGTCTTGATATCATTTATCTTTTTTGGCGGCGTTGACTCCCAGGCAGCTTGTTGAATTGTTTGATTAAAGTTTTCCAATGCTAGCACTATTTCTTCTTTTGTTTTTAGAGATACATCGATTGATAGTGTTTCATCAATTATTTCTCTATATTTTGACCAGTCAGTGAGTCTACTGCTAAGGGAAGGATGATTCTCATTATGAAGCACTTCAGTGTATAGTGTTACTAGTATTGGTGAGTGGTCGGATGATAGGTCCAGGCATGATTCGGCTTTGAAATAATTTGGATTGATTCCCTTTATAATGCAAAAGTCTAGTAGGTCAGGTATTTTTGCCAGATCTGATGGCCAGTATGTCGGTTCGCCTGTGGATAGGCAGTGCAGTCCATTATTAGTTATTGCTTTTAGCAATTCTCTACCTTTAGCAGTGGCCAGTCTTGAGCCCCAATACTCGTGTTTGCAGTTGAAATCTCCTCCTGAAATAAACCGGTTACCCAATGTCTGAAAATATTCTTCGAATTGCTCCTTCTTGATATTGTGCCTTGGAGGGCAGTAAGCCGCCGATATGTTAATTGATCCTTGCCAATCTGTGATCGTAATTGTAGTAGCTTGAAGATGTTGTGTATTGAATTTGGGGAGCTAGTAATGTTTGATACTGTTTTTAACTATAATTGCTGAACCTGCATGCGCAGTACCATCCGGGTGCTGCGCAGCATATATAGTGTAACCATTAATATTTAAATAGCTTCTGTCTGTGTAGTGTGATTCTGTTATTAGCATAATGTCTATTGAGTGATTTGTAAGGAAAGTAGTTAATTCATCTTTATGTTTTGTCAAGCCATTGGCATTCCATGCCGCCAACTTAAGCTGTAGAGCCATGGTTAGGTTTGGAGACGACGATAGTAAGAAGATTTAATAGAGTTCCCATCTGTTCCATTAATGTTTTTAACATTTTCTTTAACTCAGAGAAATCGTTAGACTCGTTAAGTATTGTAGGTTGCTGTTGTTGCTGCTGATTAATGTTACTGTAAGCTTGGTTGAAAGAGCCGCTAACTACTTGAGCATGAGTGCGATTTTGTTGCTGCATATGCGATGATGATTGTCCTATATTTGGTAGTTGTTTAAGTCGTAGTGGTGGAAAAATTTTATGCTGCAGTTCTTTGAAGACTTGACAGCCCCTGTAATTGGCAGGATGGTTGCCATTACAGTTAACACATCTGACATCGTTATTTTTTTCCTTGCGTTGACACTGAGCTGTTAGATGATTTCCAGTGCATTTCACACATCTCGGGGGCCTGCTGCAGAAATTTTTAGTGTGTCCATGCCGTTGACATCTCGCACATTGCGGCAGTTCCCGCTTTGCAATAGGTGGTTCAAATTTTATTATCGAGTGGGCTAGCTTGGTAATGGTGTAAATGTCTTTATTGTTGTCAGCTGGTTTAATTTCAACAAAAAACATGGGCAATGGTATTTTAGTAATTCTTTGTCGGATATTAGCAATGTTCATAACTGTGTGTCCGGATGCCTTGAGCTCTTCTTTTATTTCCTTAACGTCGGTTGAAGGGTGAAGGTTTTTTAGAACTACTCTGAAGTTTCTTTCGTCTTTTCTTTTATATGTGTGGCATTCAGTATTTTTTTCTTTTAGGGCTTTTATTATGATCGTGTAATGTTCAGTAGTTTTGGGTAAAATTTTTACCTCATCGTTATTTAGTATTTTAATTTCGTAGTTCTCTTTTGCTATTGTTTCTAAAAGTTTGACCAGTGGTTGGATAGCCTTGACGCCCGATACGTAAATTGGTGGTGGTTTGAGTTTCTTTTTATCTGTGCTTTGACTGCCGTTTTCTGCTACATTTGATTCTTTTTCGCTCAAGACATCAAATTTATTAGTGGGGTTTAGCCAGTAATCCGTATTTTTACTTTGTTTGGCTTGACTTTGCATTTTGTCATTATTGCGTGGTCTTTTTTTATTTTCAACTACATGCCATTCATCGTCTTGCGATTGTGAAGTTGTAGGTGTGTGATAATAAGCTAAATTATTTCCATAAAGCTGTCCTGTATTTTGTGATTGCGGAGTATTATTTACTGTTAGATTTGGGTAGAAATTATTTAATGGCAATTGCTGCCCGAACTGATAATTTGGTTGCGGGTATTGATACTGATAATTCTGATCTATTTGCATAGCAACCTGTTGTCAGTTTTGTGTAGGCGTAGTTTGATTGAAAAAAGCCATAATAGTTTGGATTTATAGCACTTACAGTCAATTAGCTGATTAGGAAAATGTATCTGCACACTTAACCTCGACCGTGAGGTCGCACTTTATCTTTGCCGCCCGATGTACGCGCGCTTAGTTGAACCTTACGCTACGGAAATCAAACGACAACTGCCAAGAAGTTAAAAACATTTAAGTATGCCGGCAAAAGCAAATGTTCAACATGAACAGTTGTAAAGGATGGTTAGTAACTCTAGAATCTACTTAACAAAGATAGGTGTGGGTGTGATATAAAAGTAAATTGTTTACATTGAAACGACAGTGGTAAACAAATCGCACAAGAATTCCCCTTTGACTTATGACGCAATGATAATGACAGTTTATTCACTAAGTAGGTCACTCACGTTGACTTCCAAATATGATTGTTGCCACGCATAAAATTTTGTCACTTTCAAGACAACACAAGACTCTCACGCAGACCCTCAAAAGTACCCAGGCAATAAAAACTGTAGATCAAAGTACCTGAATAATGTTTGGCGAAGTCACTGATTCTTGCAGCCGAAAAGCCCCTTCGTCGCGTCTTCTTCTCTGCAGATGGTTAAAAAGACAGCGTAGGTTGCTGGCCGTCGAAACGACGTTGTAAAACGAACTCCCAAGAGGCTGGGCTTGGTGCATAGATCATCGTAACGACAAGTATTGGGAAGAGCGAAAAACGACATCTAATTACGCAGCTCCCCTCCAAACTTCGCACGTCGGAAAACCTCTTTCGTAGAATCCGCCCAAAGCGTTGATCACATAAACAGTGCTATTATACAACGGATGAGATTGGTTCGGCCATAACATTGTAACGCTTGCTCCTGTATTGAATTTTTATCATACATAAAATATATTTAAATTTAATACATCCCGCAATCAAGAGTGGCATCAAATCTACGGGCGAAAAAGCGATAAGGGATTCGACTCGCTCTGCCCAACGTATCGCTAAATGAACGACGGCGTCGTTTTCTTTCCATTGAAACTAGAACGAGTGTCCAGATAACGCCGCAAGAATAAGTATAAAAGGAAATTTCAGTACCAGTTCCAGGCTGCTTTCGAGAATATCCGATCTTGAGACTACCTGACCTGTCCTGTTCTCAATTCCTCTTCTTGCCTACCTCCCCTTTCCGATCTGACAGGGCGTACTGTCTAACGGAATAAACCCTCCACCCCTATCCAGATAGGCTCTTAGGTGGATGACAGGACGTACTGTCAGCCCGACAAAGTCTTAACTTCCCCGTAGTTTATCCGACTAGACCATCCTTAATTACCTGCACCAGTATAATTCCCGAGCGCAAATCTAAGAGCATCCAGAAAGGCAATATTTCGCAAAACTTAATTGTACTAACGCTAAGGCCCGTAGAGTTTTACATCACCGTTGCTGTTTGCGAGAGGCTACAATCTAGAGACCGCTCTCCGAGAATCTTACCTGGAGAATCCGTTCTAAACGCTTGAAAACGCCGTCCGGAGATCTGAAGTTCATGCCCGCCTCCAGCAATCTCACCGCAGTCCGACTACAGAAACTTCGCTTATCGGCGAATAAACAAAGGATTTCTACCTGCTGGATTTGAAGCCTTGGCAGTCCTAGGAATACAGCTCCGGCCATCTACGGTAGCAGCAGGCCTCGATGCAGGATTTAAAAACTAACGCCGGCTTCAGGAAAACTCTAAATTTGCTAATTATAGCTGCCGGCCGCTGTCTACAATCCAACGCCGGAGGTCAAGTTTGGCAGAACAAGAGAGCTACTAGAACCATTTTCCCTAGAAGCGACGTGCGTGCTGGCTGCTCAAGTCGAACGAACGGTGTTTTACTAATCGAATATATATTTGAGTGAACGTATTTCCCCGATTTGAACCTGAGGTATAATTTTTGCGCCCTTAGTATGGGGGTTGAAACGTCACAACATAACACAGTCACCCCCGCCAAGGAAAGTTCAACCACACAATTTACCATCATCAATCAAGCAGTATAATATCACATTTTGCTGACATTTGAAGACATTTTGTTTTCACACACGACAGCACTTTTTGTTGGGGTCCAATGTTCTCGTTGTATTGCACGAAGCCATGCTTTCTTTTGGATCTCATCCGTTGGAAAAGAAAATGTTGTTATAGTTTTCATACAATTTTCTTTGAAGTTACTGTCTTAGCTGGTAAACAGCGCCTTCGTGGCATTCTAAATATAAAATTAAAAGTTACTAAAAATGAGGTTAGATTGTTACCTCGGTTGTATTTCAGTGAAATACTTAATAAAAACCCATAAACACAATTTTACTTTCACTCATCACGAACAGTACAGTAATATAAATAAATGTATTATTACAAAATTACGACTACCAGCAGCGTTGCCATATATCACCATGGCTTGTAAGTGTAGGAGGCAGTGTTTTGAGCAAATAATTCTCCATCGTTTATATGATCCCACACTAACATAAATAAACACAAAGCTTAATACCTACGTAGAACCAGTACTAGACGTGACGATCAACTTTTGCATTAAAAATTGCATATAAATTAGGGTCTAATTTTTTAAATTCTATTGGGTAACCATAAATTGCCAACTTGCTGAGTAATAGACTCGAGAGCTTCATCGGCAGATTGTGATACAAGTTAAATTTCTATTACATGCATAGGAAAACTTTTACAATTTTCATTTTTAATTTCTAATTTTAATTTTAATTCTTATCCTAGGTATTATATTTTTGTCGAAACATTTTCATGTAAAATAGTCACAGAACGTGATGGGAACTTTTGCTATTGTGTTAGGACATTTTACAGGGTTTAGAAATGCTTTACGCACCATAGGGATTTCAATGGTAATTTTTTCATATGAAAATATTTGCTTCCCTAATTATTTTAGAGCAAACTTGTACTTATGGAAGTTTTTGTAGAGAAAAAAATTCTGTATCCATTTGTGCTAGCATTTGTCATTTTACATTTCGGAAAACCGAAAATTTAAAGAAATAAATTTCCCATTTTTAGACAAATCAGTGGTGCCTTGGAATTATTGAAGCATCTCAAAGCATCAACAAATTTGCTGTTTATTTGTTTGCATCTATCAAATGTAGCTGCAACCATGGCACTTATTGCACCTAATCTGCTTCCAGCATACCACCACTTCACAATTTGCACTGATTTTTGAAAAAAATTATAATTCTAGTTTATTTCATTATTAGGTTTTCTGACGTAAAATGAGAAAAATGATGGCATAAATGGATACAGAATTGTTTGCTCTACAAAAAACCTATTTACAAGTTTGCTCTAAAATAATTAGGGAAGCAAATATTGTCATATGAAAAAATTACCATTGAAATCTCTATGGTGCGTAAAGCATTTCTACACCCTGTATATATTAGAGTAGTTCCTTTGAACTCCAATGGGATTAAAGGTTTTTACATGGCAAAATGGTGGTTGCTGCAGTAATTTGACGTCTACTACTCGCCCATTCTCGAAATGGGTTTTGGTTATTCCATGTAACTCAACATATTGGTGTAGAAAATATGGTAATATTTTTTAAATAAACTTAACCTAAGTGAATTTCATTTTGCGATTTATTTTCAGATATGATAAATCCGGAATATTTATTTTTGTTATAATGATGGACGTGAAGCCTGAATTACTTGATCATAACTTGTCTAATACAAGAACAAGCGTGTTACATGGGGCTCTGGCGGAAACCAATGATAGTAAAGTAATAGCAAATTTAGATGTAGATATTACTATTTACAACAACATGGTTTACCATGAATTGAATATTAAACATGAGCATGTTGATATAAAAGATGAATTGACCAGTACTTGTGTAGAAAGTGGAACCATTTTAAAAGAAGAGTTTGTTGGCAAGGGGACTCATATGAAGAGGCATACAGGAGAAAAACTATTTTCACATTCTATTTGCGAGTATAAGGCATTACAAAGAGATGATTTACTGAAGGACATGAAGAGGCATACAGAAGAAAAATCTTATTCATGTGCTATTTGCAAGTATAAAGCGGCAAGGAAAAATACCTTGGTAAACCATATGAAGAAGCATACAGGAGAATATTCATGTTCTATTTGTGAGTTTCGAGCATTACAAAAAGGTCATTTAGTGGACCATATGAAAATACATACAGGAGAAAAACCCTATTCATGCGCTATGTGCGAGTATAAAGCAGCAACAAAAAGTACTTTGGTGTATCATATTAAGACGCATACAGAAGAAAAACAGTATTCATGTTCAATTTGCAAGTATAGAGCATCACAGAAAGGTCATTTAGTGGACCATATGAAAATACATACAGGAGAAAAATCATATTCATGCGCTATTTGCCAGTATAAAGCAGCAAGGAAAAGTTCTTTAGGGTACCATATGAAGACGCATACAGGAGAAAAACCTTACTCATGTTCTCTTTGTGAGTATAAAGCATCACGAAAAGGTACTTTGGTGAATCATATAAAGAGGCATACTGGAGAAAAACCTCATTCATGTTCTATTTGCAATTATAAAGCATTACAAAAAGGTAATTTAGCTAAGCATATGAAAATACATCTAGGAGAAAAACGTTATTTAGTGAACCACGTAAAAGTTTCTGCAGGAGAAAAACCTTATTCATGTTCTATTTGTGAATATAATACAGGACAAAAACGTTATTTAGTGCATCATGTGAAGATGCATGCAGGAGAAAAACCTTATTCATGTTCTATTTGCGAGTATAAAGCATCACGAAAATGTTTTATAGTGAACCATATGAGGGTACATACAGGAGAGAAACCTTATTCATGTTGTGTTTGCAAGTATAAAGCATCACAGAAATGTGATTTAGTGAATCATATGCGAACTCACACAGGAGAAAAACCTTTTGCATGTCCTATTTGTGAGTATAAAGCAACACGAATAGGTTATTTAGTGAACCATATGAGAACACATACCGGAGAAAAATCCTATTCGTGTTCTATTTGTGAATACCAAGCATCACGAAAAGGTAATGTGGTGCGCCATATGAAGAGTCATACAGGAGAAAAACCTTACTCATGTTCTCTTTGTGAGTATAAGACCGCAGAAAAACGTAGCTTAATTAAACATATGAGAACTCATACAGGAGTAAAACCTTATTCTTGTTCTATTTGCGAGTATAAAGCAGCAGAAAAACGTGGTTTAGTTGGACATCTGAGAACACATGCAAGAGAAAAATCTTATTCATATTCTGCACTCGAAAGCAAACAAATTGAGCCACCCATTTAACCCCGCATTTGTTTTAATGGATTGGAATAATTTTTGGGGATAAAATTTTTTCTACGCTCGTGCTGCTCAATGCTCAACACCTGTGGTTGTCCTGCTCAATTGCAAATAATGTAGGCGTTGTTCCTTGAGCACCTTGAAATATGTGGAGTAAGATTTTTCTAAGCAATCGACTTCCTGTTCTTAAATTCTAAATATCTTTCTAGCTCTATGGATAGACTAAAGGCTTCTGCTTTTGCTCTCCAACATGTTCAGTGTTAGGAATACCAGTTCGAGCCCGAGTTATTGTCTTCTGGATGGTGACGTTTTGTTTGCTCTACTACAGGCTGTTCTACAAGCAATACATAGTTGAAGGTCCTACTTTTCCTATATTTGCTGTTTCGTTTAGCTATGTATTGCTAACTGGTTATTCGTAAATAACTTTGTTATTGGTTTGTAATCACACATCCGATATTTTGCTTTAATTTACACACAAGCTCCCATTTTTTATAGTTGTATCAATAATAATATAACAATCAATTTTGTAAAGGAAATAAAAACAATTCTCAAAAATAGAATTTACTTTGTGTGGTCATCTAAAAAATAGTGTTCATAACTCGCTCGAAAGTGCAAATATCTGAGCTCATGTTTTAGATCCATTTGGGCTCTGCTACGCTACATCCTCGTTTGCCTAATCATTATTAACATACGCGTGTGAAATTTGAACAACGAGGCGATATCCAAGTTGTATAATCATACAAGTAGTTTAATAATGCATTATCACATGTATATTGTACAGTATTTTATGTACGGCCGCCCAAAATTATAAAAAAGTTTTAAATTAATCTGATGTATGTTATTATTTTTTTGAAAAGTATAATTTGATACTTTTATTTTATCAGGAATTTATTTAAAATAGGTAATGTAAAGCTTGAATTATTAATATTTACAACAATTACTTTATGTTTAATGTCTTGTAGTTAAAGTTTCGATACATTTTGATATGTAGGTGTTGTTATTATTTAGTTTTAAAAACAAGTATGGTAATGAAGCTCTTGATTCACTCCAAATGAGTGGGATAAGTGACATTTATCTCCTGGGTGTAGATAAAAATATTAACATTACTCAATTTCATATAAATAAATCCATGTATAATATAATTTTCCTAATGTGTGTTTGTCTGTCTGTCTGCTGTGGCACAAAATCAAATATCACGTTCCGGCTTTGCAGATGTTTATATTTGTTTAGGTTTTCTTATCTTAGCGCTCGGCTGGGAGCGTGACCTTCGGCGTATCCTATTTCACACGTGCGCGTAGCGCGCCGTTTGCTTGTATATCAATAATTTATACATTTACCTGCAATATTATTATTATTATTAATACTACAGATAGATGGCAAAGCCCATAGACTGCATATAACAATAAGTTCACATTTGCTTAACTAAACTTAAAAATATCATAACATAAATTACTATTCAACATACATACAATATCAAATGTTCAACATTTTTGTAAATTCAAAAAAAAAATTCATTCAGTAATGTAATACACAGTTTGAATAGCATTCAATTTTCTTTTTTAAAACAAGTCATCGAAGACAATTTCTCGTCATTATTAATTACAAAAACATTAAATTCTGCAACATAACAACCATTTTTGATTTTATAAGTCTCAATTAAGTCACCTCACAGTTTTCTGGTGCACTGTGTCTGGTGGCCCAGAATACTTAGCCGTAGAGATGGGCACGTGAGTGAGTATTCACTCGCGTTAACGCACGTTTCATGCATGCTTTATTGTAGTTGGAATAAAAATTTCTGGAATATTGGCTAATAAAACCAGAGTTTTTTTTTGAATTGCTGCTCTGCAGAACGAAACCCAATTACTAACTATCAACCAGTTGTTTGTTTTGTTTCTCAGTTTTAAATTATTGATAATATTGTACAGCATATGTCGACTTGTTTAAAACATCAACCAGTTGTTTGTTTTGTTTCTCAGTTTTAAATTATTGATAATATTGTACAGCATATGTCGACTTATTTAAAACAAACTGATCATGACATATATCAGTGGTAGTAGAAAATCACAAGACGAAATCATCCTTCAAATGCAACAGATGGATAACCAAGTTGCAGAAAATAAAGAATGATAGCCACGTATGGAAGAATTTCTAGAATTTGGAAGTGCAAATTTACTAAAGGATAAGGTAAAATCAGAAGAAACGATGTGTAATGTAAGTCCCAAGACTTATAAATATGTATTTAAAAGCAAATTTGAATTATCCATTGTAACGCCCCGTTTTACAAGAGCGTTTAATAATTGTTAACTACTTTTGGACCACGATATATGCCAATTGAGGCAGGTATAAACTACCATTATCTCGTTGGAGCGTGTGGTTGGCGATAACAGCGCTTGTTTTCTGGCTCGAACGCGTCGATCCTAGCGAGGGCTTTCCTGTTTCGATTTTGCTAGCAGACAAAGCGGTCAGATTTTGCTTTAATTGACAGCGCCGCAAGGGATGATGCTAGTCAAAGAAGTCTGCACAGATATAACTAATGAAAGATCACTTTAGTGATAATCCGCGAACCGCCGTTCTCCAGCTTTAGGTGAGATTTCTTCTGGCTTATTTTTTTCCTTTACTAACTTCCGTATATTGGCGTTTAGGCGGAAAAGAAGGGCAAGCAAAGTGCCACCAAAGGATAGACTAGGGGCTATAAGCACTCGCAGAGCGTAAATCGCGGCACCTGCGGCGCAATTTCTTTTAACAAATTGGGGTCCCGATAATGTCTTCGAATTAACTGGCGTCGAGGTCCGACTTATGAGACGTGCAGAGGTCAATCATTATCTACAAGGATTCTTCCATCACGATATTGCGGCGCTCTACACCCTCAAGATGCGACCTGCTTGTGTATTATGTAAGTACAACCTAATTCAGCGTTTTTTTATCGTACTGGCGGATTGCCGCATAAAGAAAATAACAGCTAACTTAAGGCCTTAGGTGTTTACAACTGTTACGTACGCGATCATATTTCTTTTTAAAATTGCAATTGACGCTTATTGCGTGAATCCTAATTAATCTCAATTGCTGAATTTGTATGTACTCCTTATTAGTGCAGACGCAAATGCCAGAGTAGCGTTCCGCACAATTGTGATTTTAGTGTAATTAATTCCTTGGCACTTATCATAAATTGGTTACTTTGCCTATGAAATTATTTAGTCAATAATCTAGTATAGTTGTTTGACAATTATCAGCCCTTAGGCTACAGTGGTATTGCACTTGTTGCTAGTAAATATTTAATTGAGTAAATGTCCCCATGCTAACAATTTGTTTTATTAATATATTTTTCTACCAC
Organism: Agriotes lineatus; assembly: GCA_940337035.1. Taxonomy (NCBI): domain Eukaryota; kingdom Metazoa; phylum Arthropoda; class Insecta; order Coleoptera; family Elateridae; genus Agriotes; species Agriotes lineatus. Next base: position 34,966 of record CALNHX010002421.1, on the reverse strand, counting down.
GTTCCCGTCTGCACGATTGCAATGTCAACAGCATAAGCGCCAAAGGTAGGTGGTGGGTTTACTAGCTGCATTCGTATCGGTTGTGAAGACAACCAGGCGCCCTATTTTTTTTTGAATGTTGGAAGTAGTTTTTGTGGAAGCCGAAAGGATCTGAACCTAATCCTTGCTCACGCCTCAAATCTATCGAGGATATCTGAGCTAGTCCCGGCCGTGTGCGCCCTTATTCAAAGGGGTGGCACACGAAGATGGCACCCAATCGTCAGGGCCTGATTAGGAACGTTTTTAGAAGTGTTGTTTGAATTTGGGCAATGAGGTTGGCGAATTAACTTCTTTGGTCATCATTAACTAGTAGGCTAGGGCAGATAGGTTAATTAGATACGATAAGGCTTAAGGATATAGCGAATAATCTGCTACCTATTTTTAGTGTTAATTATAGATGGGAAAAATTATTTATCGGTAGTAGCATAGGCATTTGCATTTTAAATTCGTTAACTGGCATCATGTTGCGTGTAAATTGTTTAATTTCGGACGAGTTAGATTGGGAATTATTATCGCGAAATGTTGACCCTGCAGGTCGCAAGGTTGAAGATAAACGAAAGTTACTTCGAGCTCAAATAAATTTGGAAAAATGTGAGCCTGCCCGCGTTTTACAATATTCAGACGTTGCATTTGATGTGCCTACCGAATTAGAAAGTTGCAAAATTAAGCTGTCGGAGTTGGCGAATTTGATTGGAAATTTTGAAAATAAACCGCAGACGTCGGAATTTAATCGTTTAGAAACTAGATTAGGGCATGTATTACGCCGCGTAAATTATTTATCTGGCAAAACCAATGAAACGACTAAGTTAGAATGGCAGACAGTACGTGATAGGTGTTTAGAGCTATTTGAATCGTTATCTGAAGTAGGAGAAAGCGACGTCATGCAACAGAACGATTTACTTTTACTGTTGGAGCAATCGCAATTAGCAAACATTTCTGCTGGCGGTGAAATAGCTAGTAATGTTCCACTAGAGAGGGAAAATAAATGTAATTTAGAAACCACGATAGCTGCTTCGGTTCCCATTCATGAAGGTTTGCCTTCAGCAAGCAATTTTCCTGGACCTCATTCTCGGTACACGACTTCAAGCAGGGATGGTCTAGCTAATTATGGTCTTGCTTATACTACAGCCGTCAGTGCGTCGGCACAACCGCGGTTTAGCGTAAGTGAAATGATTCACAGCTCACCAGATCCTCCTTCGCGTCCGGTCGAATTTGAAGCGACAGTGGCAGCTGATCAATTCGCGTCAAGGCTGAAAGATTTAAACTTAGCGGACCCTGTATATCATGCGTTTCCGTCTAGTCGTTCAGTAAGTGTGTCCAAATGGAACCTTAAATTTAGCGGAAATACAGCGACACAAGGTGTTAGCTCATTTTTGGAAAGGGTTGAAGAACTTCGAGTAGCTCGCCATTTATCTTTTGATCAGTTGTTTAGAGAGGCGGTAGATTTATTTGACGATCAAGCGCTCATTTGGTTTCGATCGATTCGAAATAAGATTAATAATTGGCAGGATTTAGTAGGTCTTCTTCGCAGACATTATCAACCAAGCGATTATGATGATGTCTTATGGAATGAAATTAGAGCGCGTAATCAAGGAGCAGACGAACGCCCTCATATTTACATAGCGGTTATGCTAAATTTATTTAATCGGTTAAGTAAAACTCCTTCGGCGGAGACGCAGCTTAAATACATTCGTCAAAATTTACAACCTTACTATTCCAATCATTTAGTGTTAGCTCGGATTCCTAATGTTGACGTATTAATAGAATTTTGTCGCGAGTTAGAAGAAACCAAGGACAGAAATAAAAAATTTAGACAAAACTTTACAACGGGTAGTACTCCATTGGAGCCGGATCTGGCTTATAGACCCACTAATAACGTGAAGCGTCAGGTAAATGCTATAGCCAGAAATAAAAATAGTACATTCGACTCATCCCTCTCGCGTTCCTTAACATTTAGAGGTAAATCGTTTGCAAGGGCGAACCAAAATTTAATTTGCTGGAATTGTAGACAACCAGGGCATACGTATCATAGATGCGAGGCAGAGCGTACTTTTTTCTGTTATGTATGTGGAACCCCGGACACAAGCTTCTCAAATTGTTCAAAATGTAAACAACGGTTACCAAAAAACGAATGAAGACTGGTTTCGTTCCCAGCCAACGAACAATCAGTCGTAAACCATTAGTGGCTGATGATTGGGATAAATGGTTAGGCCATGTTAAAACTTTTCATCATACATCCCGGTTGAATTCTGTTTTTTATCACCGCAAATTAGATAATCGTCCTTTCGTATTAGTAAACATTCTGGGTACTAGTATCCTTGCTCTTTTAGACTCAGGCGCTAATCAGTCAGTAATAGGGAGTCAAGGATTATTTTTGTTAAATAAGCATAACCTCAAAATGCGCGGATCTCCTACAGAGATGCAACTTCAAACAGCAGATGGCGCGTATCAAAATATTTCCGGAATAGTAGAACTTCCTGTAACAATAGACGGAACCACTAAAGCTATCAGTGTTCTGATATCTCCAGATATTTCAAATTCTTTAATTTTGGGAGCGGATTGCTGCTATATGTTTGGCCTTAAAACCAATTTCAAACATGATAGTTTTTCAGTGTCAAGTCTGAGTACTACTAGAAAATATATACATAGTAAAAATGATCTCGATTTGGAACAGGTTAGGGAACTAGAAGTAGTTATCAATAAGTTTCAACAAATAAGTGGTCCAGGCTTAGGGCTTACTCCGTTGGTGAGTCATCACATCGATACAGGCGATGCGAAACCTATTAAGCAAAGGTATTATCAGATGTCCCCGGTTATGTTAGAAGCCGTTAATAAAGAGGTAGATAAAATGCTTGCGCTTAAGGTGATACGAGAATCTTCTTCACCATGGAACTCTCCTATCGTGATGGTTAAAAAAAAAGATGGTAGCTTACGGTTCTGTTTTGATGGCCGACAATTGAACGCTGTTACTAAACGCGACGCCTATCCACTACCATACGTTAATGGAATCCTTGACCGTCTCAGAGACTCGCGATACCTGAGTTCTATAGACTTAAAAAAAGCTTTTTGGCAAATTCCTCTTTCGGACAGTAGTTGTGAGAAGACAGCCTTTACCGTGCCGGGACGAGGTTTGTTCGAATTCACAGTTTTACCCTTCGGCCTTAGTAACAGTCCACAAACCCTTCAAAGGTTAATGGATAATCTCCTGGGACCTCAGTTTCCTAACGTATTTGTATATTTGGACGATATCATCATAACTTCTAGTACCTTTTCCGAACATATTTTAACATTAACTAGAGTTTACGAAAGATTGCGAGATGCGGGTTTGATAGTTAATATCGATAAGTGCGAGTTTTGTAAACCTTCTTTAGCGTACTTAGGGTTTCTAGTAGACAAGGATGGATTACGCACGGATCCTTCTAAGGTAGAGGCAATTGTGTCATTTCCTACGCCAAAAACGGTCACCGAGATTAAACGTTTCCTTGGCATGGCTAGTTGGTACCGTCGGTTTATTCAAAATTTCTCAACAGTTGTTTCTCCAATCTTAAGCCTTGTGAAAGGGAAAATTAAAAGCCAACGCGTTAAATGGAATAATGACGCCGAGCGATCCTTCCAACAGCTTAAAAGACTACTAGTTACCGCGCCTATATTGTCAAGTCCCGACTTCACGCGACCTTTCATTATTCAATGTGATGCGAGCGACGTAGGTTTGGGAGCAGTTTTACTCCAAGGCGAAGGCGAAGATGAACGCGTCATCGCTTATGCAAGCCGCACTTTAACAAACCCTGAAAGGAACTATTCGACAACTGAGAAAGAGTGTCTAGCTTGTCTTTTTGGGATTGAGAAATATCGACCTTATGTAGAGCTCACGCGATTTAAAATAATCACTGATCATTATGCACTCCTTTGGTTACACAAACTACAATCGCCCAGTGGTAGGTTAGCGAGATGGACAGCCCGTATGGCACAGTATAGCTTTGATATAGAACACCGTAAAGGGAAATTTAATGTAGTTCCCGATACTTTGTCGCGTGCCCCGACTTCAGTAACACAGATTAGTTCCATGTCCTTTACAGCTCCTGACCATTGCCCATGGTATAAGCGCATGATTGAACGCGTACAATCGTTTCCCGAACAGTACCCTTCCTGGAGAGTTGAGCAGGATGTGCTTCATAAGTTCATTCCCAACAAGCACGACATTATTTCAAATTTAATTGAATGGAAAATCGTGATCCCTAAATCTAAGCGTAAGGAGTTACTTCAGCAGTATCATGACGAACCAACTTCGGGTCATTTAGGGTCGTTTAAGACGTATCAAAAGTTGGCCGAAGTTTATTACTGGCCTCAGATGAAATCGGACATAGCTAATTATGTACGGTCATGTAATATTTGTCAAGCTAGTAAAGCTTCTTCACAACTTCGTCCTGGTTTCATGGGTCGCCAGAAGCGTGTGAAGTACCCTTTTCAGCTTATTTCCATTGACCTCGTGGGACCTTTCCCTCGGTCTACAAAAGGTTATACCTCTTTGCTGGTAGTCACCGATTGGTTTACAAAATTTACGCAAATTTATCCCTTAAGGAAAGCAACGGCTTCCGCCATCGTCAAATTTTTAGAAAACGATGTATTTTTGATGTTTGGCGTGCCCCAAATTATCATGTGTGACAATGGCCCTCAATTTGTAGGAGGACTTTTTCAAAAACTTATTGACCGCTATCGTGTTCAGAAAGTATGGTATAACGCCGCTTACCACCCTCAAGTGAATCCCGTAGAGCGTACTAATAGGGTTATTACTACCGCGATACGTTGCTACGTCAAAGAAAATCATAGACATTGGGATACGGAGATTTATAAAATAGCGCATGCGATTCGCAACGCAGTACACGAAGTTACTGGTTATACTCCGTCATTTTTGAATTTTGGTCGTACCATTCCGGTTCAAGGCGATTATTATGGTAAACTACAAGAGTTAGGAGTAGATGATATATCGTTGGATACCCGCGAACGGCTCGCGAATGACGTTAATCAGCTCTCGCCCCTTTACAAGGATGTAGTTTTTCGCCTCAACCAGGCTTATGAACGGAATAAACGCCAGTACAATTTAAGGAAACGGTCGTTACGATTCAAAAAAGGCGATATGGTTTGGAAACGCAACCCAGTGCTCTCCGACGCGGCCAAGGGTTTTGCAAAAAAGTTAGCTCCAAAATACATTCAAGCCAAAGTAGCTGAAGTGACAGGTTCGGTCACTTATCGTTTAGTAGATCTGAACGGTCGAAATTTGGGTGTTTGGCACATCAAAGATCTTAAGCAAAGTCATCGCGAAGTCAATGAGGAGTAATCCGTCGTGACGCATGTAATTATATGTCTACCATCGTGATTTAGGCATAAACTGATTTGACAACATTTAAAGTTGCGGAAGAGTCGCTTCCCCAACTTACAATTATCTTACTTGACCATTAGCATTAGTTTAGTTAGGTTAGTTAGGAATCTATAGTTTATAGGCAGTTTTCTTGAGTTCTTCTTCTAGTTGGTTCCTCATGTGGTATTTGAATGGTTTTGACCCTAGAGGTAATCACTCGATTGGTTACTTACTTACCTTGAGTCGTTGCATAGAACCTCTCAGTAACTGTGTCCTATGTGAGGCAGTTCTTATTAGTAGTTTTTTTTATTGCGTATTTTTGTTCTGTGTCCGATGTGGTGCAGACGTGTTATATTAATCAAGTATATATTTTTTCTTGGCCTGAGCCCCATTTAGGTGACGAGCTCTGCCTAGAACCCCTTGGCGCTTGCGCTAAAAGCCGTGCGAAGACTATGCATCTTAGGTTAGTTCCTTCCGTAGGGATTTAGTAAGCGTTTTGCTTATGTGTAGGAACATATATGATAGAGTCCCATTTATGGAGTCTCTTTTGAGTAAGTAGCTCAATCTGTGGCAATCAATACCCATCTAGGATCCTACAGAAACATTATGTTTTAATTTAGGTTATAGGGTTAGATAGAATTAGGTGTAGATAGTTTAGTTAAGGGCAAGGTAGTAATGGGTTTCACCTTTTGGAGTCCTTGACTGGGTTTTGTTTTTTTGCTTGGGTGGTTGGTTGGGCAAGCAGGGTGGCCACTTTGGGAATTTACCTCGTCGTTCCAGGCGGTGGATCTTCATATTTTTTCCCCCCCTGTCAGTATCTCCAGGATACTCTTTGATGGTGAGACCGTGAACCCGGCTTGTAAATAGGTCCCGTTTTGGGAATGTTAAATGTCTACTGAGTTATTGTGATGTCACGATGGGGACATTTGGGGTGGGTGTTTCGGATTTGGGTGATGTTTGGATGCTGAGGAGAGCTGCTGTGGATTCGTGGATGTGGGTGAGGGAGTTACATTGGGCTAGTCACCGGCGCGCCTTTGTCATCTAGCGCGAAGACTGGTCTGGTGCCCGAGCTTGTGTCTGCAATCTCGTGGTTGCTTCCTCCGGTTTCCAGCACCATTCTCTAAATTTGGGGCGGAGGTTTTAGGGGTCTAGTCCCGGGAATTTTCCCGAATCTTAGAATATTTATTAGGGTATTCCCTTGGTTTTTTTTTCATTTAAATAATTCCTGTGTGTAGCACACCGTACGGCCTTTCAAGGTACTTTCAATGCCTGTCCCAAGGAGAGGGGGAGTGTAACGCCCCGTTTTACAAGAGCGTTTAATAATTGTTAACTACTTTTGGACCACGATATATGCCAATTGAGGCAGGTATGAACTACCATTATCTCGTTGGAGCGTGTGGTTGGCGATAACAGCGCTTGTTTTCTGGCTCGAACGCGTCGATCCTAGCGAGGGCTTTCCTGTTTCGATTTTGCTAGCAGACAAAGCGGTCAGATTTTGCTTTAATTGACAGCGCCGCAAGGGATGATGCTAGTCAAAGAAGTCTGCACAGATATAACTAATGAAAGATCACTTTAGTGATAATCCGCGAACCGCCGTTCTCCAGCTTTAGGTGAGATTTCTTCTGGCTTATTTTTTTCCTTTACTAACTTCCGTATATTGGCGTTTAGGCGGAAAAGAAGGGCAAGCAAAGTGCCACCAAAGGATAGACTAGGGGCTATAAGCACTCGCAGAGCGTAAATCGCGGCACCTGCGGCGCAATTTCTTTTAACAAATTGGGGTCCCGATAATGTCTTCGAATTAACTGGCGTCGAGGTCCGACTTATGAGACGTGCAGAGGTCAATCATTATCTACAAGGATTCTTCCATCACGATATTGCGGCGCTCTACACCCTCAAGATGCGACCTGCTTGTGTATTATGTAAGTACAACCTAATTCAGCGTTTTTTTATCGTACTGGCGGATTGCCGCATAAAGAAAATAACAGCTAACTTAAGGCCTTAGGTGTTTACAACTGTTACGTACGCGATCATATTTCTTTTTAAAATTGCAATTGACGCTTATTGCGTGAATCCTAATTAATCTCAATTGCTGAATTTGTATGTACTCCTTATTAGTGCAGACGCAAATGCCAGAGTAGCGTTCCGCACAATTGTGATTTTAGTGTAATTAATTCCTTGGCACTTATCATAAATTGGTTACTTTGCCTATGAAATTATTTAGTCAATAATCTAGTATAGTTGTTTGACAATTATCAGCCCTTAGGCTACAGTGGTATTGCACTTGTTGCTAGTAAATATTTAATTGAGTAAATGTCCCCATGCTAACAATTTGTTTTATTAATATATTTTTCTACCACGTTCCCGTCTGCACGATTGCAATGTCAACAGCATAAGCGCCAAAGGTAGGTGGTGGGTTTACTAGCTGCATTCGTATCGGTTGTGAAGACAACCAGGCGCCCTATTTTTTTTTGAATGTTGGAAGTAGTTTTTGTGGAAGCCGAAAGGATCTGAACCTAATCCTTGCTCACGCCTCAAATCTATCGAGGATATCTGAGCTAGTCCCGGCCGTGTGCGCCCTTATTCAAAGGGGTGGCACACCATTATCTGAGCACCTTGAGAACAAGAACATATTGATCACCGAATTGTAATATTTTTTAATTAGTAGGGTGGCGAAATAGCCAATGAACAGCATGAATTATAAAATGCCACAAAAAGATTTTAAAGATGAGGCACTTTACGCCAATGAGCATCAAATTTAAATACCAATGAAGGATTATTAACAGATCATTACACTGCTGAAGGCAAAAGCCAAAGATATATCTGTTAGGGATTGTGTGACGATAATAAGTGTACCTTTCAGACAAAATATGTTTTGATCCAATAACGGAACAAATAACCTGTAAAATATGTACAGGTTATGCCACTATCGTTATATGGCAACTATACTGCGTCTCAGGGTGACTAGACAGTACAGGGCCTTATGGCAAACAGCGATGCCATATGTCTCCACAAAAGTGTTGTGTAGAAAATATGCCCCCATCACAGACAAACAAATCCGGCTATTGTAATAGAGACAGCTTAACTATAATCCCTCATTACCTGGTACGTTTTGTCAGTGGCATTCAAACAAGTTTAAGAACGAAACAATTACGTACAGTAGGATCTCCGTTATCACAAACACATAATTCTTTTAATCGGAACTTGTCATAGTTTTTTAATGAGTAAAATTAGGTTTTAACAAGCATAAAATTCGCCAAATTTAGTGGATTTGATAGCCGGTAAAAATAAATAAAACGAATATGTGTTTCACGGCAATCGAGTTTATATATTTAAAATAGAAATTGGAAAAAACAGTAACTGATTATAATTTTTAATTGTAAAGTTTAAAAATTGTACAATTCGTGTATCACTACTCGCTGTCACTATTGTTCGCTTCACTATTAATGTCACTATCACTATCTGCATCATTTATATTTATAATAATTGGTTCTATATCTTCTAACAAATTATCGACTTCCCACATTGTCCTTTCTGTTGCTATTACGTGATTTACATAGTTATTTCATTATCCTGGCGTAACTCGCAAATATGCTTCACTGATTAAATTTCGGACTTCATTCTCCTTAAAATTTGTGTTATGTCCGGCTACGTACCTTAAAAAAAATCCGCTTAATTGTGCATTAAATTTACTTTTTAAAGATTCATAATAAATAATTAAAAAATATGGTGATAAATCGTGGATGTTATAATTTTAAATAAGAAAATTATGGACAATAAACTAATTAAGCAAAGGATGTTTAATTTAATTATGTATTTATAATATCTTGGGTGTCGATCTTTGATAACATTAAAAATTTATTTACATGACATTTTGGAAGCTTTTGCTGCATTACAATTCAATAAATGCCAAAATTAAACAGTGTTTACGACAATATTTAAATTAAATACCTTTTTACTTCACTCCACACCAATTCTATAGGATTCAGTTCGCAATGGTAGGGCGGGAGTCTCAAGATCTTCACATTGTGCCTTTTTGCATTTCTTCTATGTTATACCCATCATAGTTTCGTTTGAAGGTATTAACTACTTCCAACAATTCGTTTTTTAAATAGTCCTCTTCAAAAAATAAATCTTTAGACCGAAGCCATGCCTGAATTTCGGCTTTATTTGAAGTACTGTTCGGAATTTGCTCTAACTTTCTACTGTGGTAAGACGCATTGTCCATAACAACAACAATTTTTTCTGGTAGATTCGGAATGAACTGATGTTCGAACCACTTTTCGAAGTTAGGTCCATCCATTTCATCATGGTAATCTTGGGTATTTTTCTTAGCCAAAAAAGTCAGCTCTGCTCCATCAATAAACCCGTTTTTGCATCCTGCATGTAACAGGACAAATCGTGGACCACGAGTTGTAGGAGCTTTCAAACCTGTGGTCAATCCACGAATAAATGCATCCCGATGCAATTTAATCGATTTATCGACCCATTCTTTCGATACACTATGTCCGATATTTACCCACGATTCATCCAAATACACGATATTGTATCCAACTTCACGATTATTACGAATTTCGCGTAAATAACGATGACGCCAAGAGATTATTTCTTGCTTTTCAATTAAAATAGATTTTCTGCCACGCTTTTCATACACAAAGTCCATGTCACTCAGTATGCGATGCATTGTTGCGCGCGAAAAATTAGGCAAATTTGCATTGCCATTTACTGCAGCTAACACAGAATTTATTGTAGGCGGTATATTGTCCCGATAAAACTGGTGCACTATTCTGCGAATGTCACTCTTCATTTCTCCGTCGTATTTGTTTTCACGAGATGTAACAATTTTGCGCTTTTTGGGCCTTTCTTTTGGAGGAAGTAGTCCAGCTGGTGAAGTGTACTCTTGTCTCACGTTGTAAAGCTTCTTTTCACCCACGCCACTCATTTCGGACACTTTTTTGATTATAGTGGATATCGAATCGTTAGTTTGATTTAAATGGTAGCTGACGAGGTTCATTACTATTTGCTTTTCTGAAACTTGCAAAGATTGTCCACGTTTCCATTTAACAATTTCCTCCATTGAGCGGTCAAAACAACAATAAAAGCACTAACAATAGATAAATGTATAGAACACTATGCAAAAATAATCGCAAATGGAATATGTCAACAGGCTCTGAGAACAGATGAAGACTAAACATATTTTGTACAAAAATTACCCTAATGGCTTATTAATTTATTTTGCATTAGAAAGTAGTTATGAATCACTCACACTTTTGGAAGTATAGTTCTGGAAATACACCAAGTCAAAATTCCGTCTCTTTTTGTTTATAGTAAACCGGACGAGAAAGAAAATTACTAGAAAAATGAACGTTTTAACTAAATTTTAATTATTGAAACGTCACCTGTCATTAAGCATTGACAAATTATTAGATCACATTTATCCCTTGCTTTTTTAAATTTCTTCCAACATGAAACTTTTTAGTGACCAATCTAAAAACTTAATTTTGAATGTAGTCTCTAACTTTGAGAGATATAATAATTATTGTTAAGCTCAAGGAAAAAATAGCATGAAAATAGCAGCCGAAGCATTGAAAATTTCCGAAAGAACTATTTATCGGGTAAAGAATTCATCTACTTATTCAGATGTAGTCTATACAGAGCCATTTTCGAGAAAAGCCAAAGAGAACATAACTAAGGTAAATCCCACCATTTTACACTCATTACGAGAAATAATTCACAAGATGTACGTTGAAAAAGAGCACGTAACAATTAAATCGTCCCATCAACGATTTTCCCTGTTCACCAAGATCAGTAAATACCTGAATTCATAAAATTGGTTTCAAATTTAAGAGAAGTAGTAACAGGCAGTTTCTAGTTAAACAACCGTCTATTAGTGGCAAGCTCAGACAATATACAAAAGAGAAAAGTATAAAGAATTTTAAGCCGGTATTTATTGACGAGACTTGGATTTTCAGCAAAGGTGGTAACAGAAGAACTTAGCAAAACGGAACAATGGCTATTGCAAGCAAAAAAACGGGAGACGGAGTTAGATACATTATCGTTAATGCAGGAAATGAGAATGGATTTACCGAAAATGCAAGTTTGATTTTTAAAAGTAAAACCAAGAGTGGTGACTATCACGACAATTTTGAGAAGTGGTTTAAAACTCAACTGATACCAAGCTTGAATGAACCATCGCTAATTGTAATGGATAACGCCAGTTATCATTCTAGACAGAGCCAGTAGATATAGGAGAGTACCGCCATTCTTTGATCCGTGAAAATGCCGCTATCGCCGCCATTTTTGTTCCCACCAGCAGTGACTGAATGAGGTATGTCTAAAATTTTACTTGAAATTGGCAAGACTGTAAGTCTATGTCAAATTTGAGGTTAGCAGGTTATGTTTTGCGCCAGTTTGTGTCAAAACTGACGCAAAAACTAACCTGCTAACCTCGAATTTGACATAGACTTACAGTCTTGCCAATTTTAAGTAAAGTTTTGGATTGCCAACAAACGTCACGTTGACGGAATTGTGTTACAAACCTCAAAGTGACGCATATGTCAGAGGAATAAACATGGTGGACGTGGCGGTACTCTCTATATCTACTGGCTCTGATTCTAGATGCCAAGAAGAAGCCCCTTGCCAAAGCTGGACAAAAAATAAAATGATCCAATGTTACAAATTAAGGGCACTGATTACCCACAGACGGCGATGAAAGATGAAATATGGAATATAGTAAGTTTGAAATTATCGAAAAAAATATATCATTTAGACATTAACGCAGCACAACATGGCAACAAGGTTTTGAGATTACCGCCCTATCATTGCCATTATAATGTAATAGAAATGGTGTGGTGAGAGGCTAAACGGCTGTATGACGCAGGAATTTTACAAACTAAATCATCCCCAGAGGATGTAGTAAATGTCTGGTCTAAGGCGTTAGATGCTGTTAGTGATGAACATTGGAGTAATTATGTTCGACATACAGAAAAAGTGATCTTTTCAGCGTGGGAGACCGAAAAATATATAGATGCTTCCAATATTGAACCCGTTGTAATTACTTTAGGTTCAGAAGACAGCGATACGTCGGACGAAGGGTCAATGAGCTTTGATGAAAATGATTTTGAATAAAAATTGTTTCTTTTTACATAATGAATATTGATTGCTGTTAATAAATTTTTAACTAAAATATAATTCTTAGAAGTTGTATTCCTGTCTAACAATTAATGGATCTCCAAAGGCATCACCTGGGGTGCGAATTATTAAATAGTAAATTGATCCAACGTTGAATTGTGAATAATTATTAACTCACCCATGTATAGTCGTTACCACGATTGTTGTGAAATACTGAAATAAGAATACACATGCAAAAAGTAACTATAAAACGTTACTCTTTCGTTTTTTGACTTGGTGTATTCCCAGGACTATACAAATTTGTCACCCTCATTATGGTTGTAATTAAGAACCAATTTGATGCATACAGCAGACGTTAAACCTGATGTGCAGTAAATTACTTCAGTTTTAAAAATGATAAGATATAGGTATTAATTATTTATAATCTTCTATACAGGGTGATTTATAATAGGTGTAAAACACTTTACTATCTTGTTCCAGAAGTAATTTTAAGATAAAAATGTCATATGGACATAGGTCATATTCCAATTTGTTTTTACTTATGTTTTGAAATTGTTCATTAATAATCATTACTAATTCACTAAAATTTAAATCTGTTGTAGTTCTGTAACTAATTGGAATATGACCTATGTTCATATGACATTTTCATCTTAAAATTACTTCCGGAACAAGATAGTAAAGTGTTTTACACCTATTATAAATCACCCTGTATAAATAATGGTTTCTGAATTACAAATTATACTTTCTCAAACTGATTAATCTGAACTACAAATGATGCTTTCTGAATTAACATTTTGCGTGAGAACTTATTGGGAACTTCTGGTTTTCGTCTATTTCGGTCAACTTATACCATCACCCGTTGCATAGAACTGGCAACGTCGGAGCGAAATTCCCATAAGGAAAGCATTCCCTATCCTCTCCACGCTGTCTTGTCACCCTGAGACGCTCTATAGAAGCAACCAGTTTATTATTAATTTGAGCAAGCCGTTAAAACTAAAATAATAAGTGACATTATGAAATTCGAGCAAGCAATTCCTCTAGCAAGTGATGGCTGTCTCAAATTTTAATTTGGAAAAATCTTGAAATTACTGAACAAAACTAATTCTTTGTTACAGACCGACAACGTCATTGCGACAGGTTAATGAAAGCATTAGGAGCTCACCCTAAATGTACCTTAATTACGCTGTAACAGACTAATTTGTCCGGCTTAGACATCAGGGAGAAGGGCGGTTTGCTACAAACGATACCAATTAGGGCAAGATGATGGTCACTAAAAGTATTACATGCCAGGCGTCACCACTTTACTGATTAAATCAGGGAAACAAAACAGGTGAGCTCATCCAGAAAGTGGAGCAGATGGCGTAGCCTTTCTGATTCAACCTTAGCAATGCTTGAACGCCGATCCAACGAACAGGTGGGTTGGACTTACCTTACTCGCATTTGCTAACAGCGGACTGAATCCCTGTACATCACGTAATAACACAACTAATTGAAGATTAACTATATTAATGTAGAAAAAAATAAGTATAAATAATGAACATCAAATGGATTATTCGTTAAAGGTTAAAAGTACTTGATAAAGGTTAGTGAGGAACCAACAATCTAACTGCATCAAAAGCGATAACAACTTTAATTTATTATTATTATTAAGAATAGTAATATGGCGGCAAGCCGATATCGCTTACGTTCATATTTACAAAATAAGCAGTTGTACATTATACAGCTAATTATTACTATTTAACTTAAACATAATATATAAGTACATATACTTGAAATGAAACATTTTACAACAATATGGACATACACTTGCATATGAATAATTATACATAGATAAAAAGAAATGGTTATCCTGAATAATAATCGTCTAGAGCATTTTTAAATAAATTTTTATTTGCACTGCACACTATGTCATTGGTTAATGAATTCCAACTGTTATGAACACGGTTGCACAGAAAATTCTTCCTTGGAAGTTTGTTTCATCGTTCAAGTTCTAATTTATATGAATGTCCACGTAAATGCATATTTTGGTTTAGGTGGAAAATGTTCACAGGTGTTGAATAGTATCCCGAGATCACTTTGTAAGTTTCTATGAGATCACCGCGTTCTCGCCTCTTTTGTAGGGTTGTTAGACCTAGCTTAGATAGTCGTTCCTCGTATGGCATGTTTTTCAACGTCTGTGGTATTTTTGTTGCTGGTCTCTGCACTTTCTCGATTAAATCAATGTCTTTAACGAAATATGGTGACCAATAGGCGATGCACATTCTAATATAGGCCGAATATAGGTTATATGGATTTTAAGTAATAATTCGCTTTTTTCACTATAGATGTAATATGGTGGAACTATTTTAAGTCCGCAGATATTGTGATGCCTAGATCCAGTTGCACTTTAACTTTTTTCATTGTAACTTCATGTAAAGTGTAGTCTAATCTACGATTATTGAAACCTTTATGCAAAATAGTGCACTTGTCTTCGTTCACTGTTAAAAGCCAATTTGATGACCAACTTTCAAGTTTTTTAAGATCTGATCTTAATATATCTGCATTTGTCGTGGAAAAATTAAAAAGTTTGGTATCATCCGCGAAAAATGTTAGATTAGAATGAAGACAGGCTGCAAGATCGCTCCGTATAATAGAAAAAGTAACGGCCCTAAAACTGATCCTTGTGGTACGCCACTTAGCACTGCATATTTTTCAGAGAGTTCAACTTCTATTCTGACCCTAAAGTACCTGTTTTTCAAAAAGTCTTCCAACCAGCGCAATAAGTTGCCTCTGATTCCATAGTGTTCCAATTTATAGAGTAATCTTTCGATGGGAACTCGATCAAAAACCTTCTTAAAATCAATATACACAACATCAATAGGGCATCCTTAATCGAAAGTTTTTGACCAAACATCAAGATTTACTAAGAGGTTTGTAGTAACTGATCGCCTGGGCATAAATCCATGTTGACCCTTTGGTATCACGTCGTTTGCAATAAAGAATTCCGTTAACTCTTTTGCTATTATTTTCTCCATACATTTACCCAAGACAGATGTTAGGCTTATCGGTCGATAATTTACACAACGAAACAACTTTCAAACAATAAATCTTAACGGTAAACAACCAAATATGACAAAATGGCGGTAATTACTTGAATCTCACAACGTTAAGTACAAACATTAAAGCTGGACGGTAAATACTCAAAATTTACTTAAAGGGGGTGATCTCTATTTAAAATTATTAAGTTCAACAACACTGCGTAACATGGTGACACTTTCGAAATCACTTCACTGCATATTTACGCTCGTTAAAATTATTTAAAAATGACAAAATACCTTTTGAGGGATTCAGCTGTTACGATGATGATGTCCAACAAATCTGCAGATCGGGTTCCAAGCGATTGCCGTAAAATACTTGGAGAACTGTTTCTTCCTCTGCTTCTTGCTGCAAAAAATTACGACGTTATCACCCCAGAGGGACTTTTAAGGCGTCGCTTCTAGGACACTAAGTAACATTTCTGCCAAAAATCAAGACATTATTTTTTCTGAGGTTTTACTTAAAATTTGTCAAATATGCCTGGACTTATAAGGTCCGGATAAATTCAATGATAAGCATTTCCAAGCAAATGCTTAGTGCCATACGGTGAATATTTTTTGAGATCAAAATTTTATAAAGATTGTCGTCACTAATGTCAATTGTCCTTTGACTTTCTAGAGTGATTGTAATGAATGCATATGCCTTATTGCTTTATATCAAAATAGTTTGCAGTGATGTTTTAAAAATTACTATTAAAATATCTCCAAGTTGCCTGTATGTAATAGTTCCCAATCCCATTAATTTGTGCTTATCCCAAGCTTAATAACTATAATTGTTCGTCCCAATGTAATTTACGAAAATGTATTTTGTAAGTTTAAATTTAGAAAATTTTCTGGGAACTGTAGTTGAACAATGCTGGTTAATACGTTAATATTTATTCTATTAGCTTGCAATAAAGAATACATCAATTTTCAAGTAGGTAGCGCTAACACAAAGATGACCAATAAATTTTTTTGTGAACTGCTAGTTTTTTAAGAAAGTAACAGCGTCGATTTTTCACTTTCTTTCTTTAGATTTCTTTTGCTTATAGCTACTTTATGAGAAAATCACTGCATTACTTCTATGTCTATATATTTTCGCCCTTAAGTTATAATAAATAGATGAAGAACAGGAAGTACTTACTTTTAATAGTTTTGTTTTTATTGGAAAGTAAATTAATCTTTAAATTTCTGTTTTTTAGTGATTACAAATATCATTATTTACGTATAACCAATCAGAGTAATATAATTATGAGTCAGTATAATACATAAAAATGATTTGCAAGCACAGTATATTCGAATCGCAGTGTAAATCAGTTATCCGCAAAGCGCGTCACGTGTGAAATTCAAAATACACAGCGGTAAATAAAACGTATTTTTTACAACAATAAAGCAATCGAGATAGTTCTTCCACTAAAAATTTCTTCATTTTTTTACACATTTCATAGGCGGAAAATATGCCTTAATGTGAAATAGTTTTAAAAATACCTCGAGGCTGAAATTTATACCGCGCATTCTCGGTACAGTTTGTTTAAACACTTCTGCAGCATTTTTTAAAAGTCATTTTGTGAATCATTTGATATTATCTGAATCCAGAAAGAGTAAACTTTCCATTGGTTTAAAAATCATAGAGAAATATTTAAAAATAAGATTGTAAATGCGATGTATGCATCAACTCATCATTTTCAGTAATAAAAAAAAGTTCGATTTTTTTTTGTTTCTTGCAATCGCATAAAGAATGGGGCCTTCAACATTTAGTTCGGCAAGGTCATTCCACGAATTTATGGTTCCTGGTTCCCGACTATAACTTGGAGGGAGTGATACATCGTTCAGAAATCATAGTTATTTATTATGAGTTTTAATTAATATTGTTTAACTGTTCAAAACTTATGGGAAAACTTAACCTTCTGCTGCTCTTGCGGTACTTCCACATTACATGGGGCAGGTAATTTTACTACATCAGCAGCCGATACTCCTGCAACATATTCAACTTCAGAAAAACCGAAAAATAAAGCAGATAGCAAATTAACGTATTAGTCTCCACTGGTTTCGATATCTAAAAGACCTGACCAACATAATATATAGGATTCCTTTGTTAATAAGAACAAAATCGCCCTTGGCAACTATTGGAGTGAAAAATGTTCTTCAGCTAATACTTGAAACCGCTGACTAAATAGAATCACACAGAATCACTTGAATACAATTGTTTTTATTGGATTTTATTTCACGTTCTAGAATACCCTTTTCTTGGCGGTTTTGTATCTCTTTTCCAGCTTTTATTTCTTTCATCTTTGGCACGTCTGTCAAAATTTTTGTTATGATGGGTTTTCATCCACATTTTGTTTTCGAGGAGGAGCTTTTAGAAAACAATCTAGTTCCTCTGGAGTCTTTACAAGTGTTTACTCTTTCTGGTTTTTTTAAATTTGTATTTGAAGTGGAAGTTCCAGCAATATTTACGACTTTACTATTATATGACTCATTTGGGACATCGCTCACATATGCCAATCTTGTCTTCTCTTTTTCTGTATTAAGCTTGGGTCTGGCAAAAGGCAAAAGCAAAATATCAAGGATATATTGTTCCAGGCCATGACACTGGCTCTGTTGTCAGATTGCGTGCTATGCCATTCCTAGACACACAAGTTTTGTCTGTTTGAAATATATTTGACATTGAAAACTATTTTGACAAGGCAGTTCATTAAAGTTACAAAAATGCCTTTGAAGTGTACGTACCAAGCTGCAAGTCAACTTACGCTTCATCAGTTGCTCCATATGTTAGCGTATTCAAGTTTCCATCTAATTGAACGGTGACACAAATATGGAAAGAAATTTTGCAATTAGAGAACTGGCGTATTGGAAAGGCTAGTATTGTGTGTGAAAAGCACTTTAAAAGAGCGGATATAACAGGTACTGAGATGAAAAGATTTCTGACTGCAATATCACTTGTATTCAGGCAAGTTATTTTGAAGAAATTATTGTTTTATATGAACACAAAATTAATAGCGATTTACTTGCAATGGAGAATTAGGTCCCTACCCATTAGGAATTGTTTTTAAATCTAATATTACGGTGAAGTGTCGCACTACGATGTAAATAGCAGTGATTTTATACTTTTTTTTAACTGGCATGTTTCACAATGACAGGATTAGTGCACTGACAGATTGTTCATTTAGTGTCCAAAACTAGTAATGTTATGATAAAGGTTGGCGCAGCCATGTTGCCAAATTGTGGTAGGCCACTCCAAAGGTCACTTTATAGGCCCAGTGTCATGGCCTAGAACAATATAGACCGCCTTGAAGATATGCATCGGAAAATATATTAGGATTGTAAGGACGGTAATGTTTAAAAATATGCAGACCCTTTGATAAGTGACTTGCAACTTTTTACTGTCTGTCCAGGATTATTGATCGTAAGTGTGTCAAGATTCCGAATTAAAATAAATCTTGAAAGGTCAATAAACAGAAACATCCAGTGATTGTAGCTCGTGGCTGTTGTGAGGAGGTAAGGTAAGGAGAACTATTCCATTATTTTTATATACGTGACATATAACTCCTATGGTTATTCCAAGTGAGGACAACTTTGTTGTTCAAGGTGTGATGTTTAAAACTCTGTTTCATCACAGTTGTCAACTGCCGATGAGTCAAAGTTGTGACGGACCATTACTCCACAAGGAAGTTAAAAAAGTCTTTTACTGTTTGTTAATTAAATGCAGTAGAGCGGCTTAAACTAGTAAGTTCTGAAGTTCTAATTAATCATTCTAAATATTGATATGGTCTTAAAATGGCAAAGCAGCTTAATTATAATGCAAATAAAAAGGATATTGAATAGAATAGTACAATTTTATAATTAAAAATTCTATTTCATACAATGGTATCGACAGCTCTTCAGCAAATTTGACAGTCCATTACTGAAACAAATCAGTCAGAAAGAATCATAGTTATTAATTCAATTACATGTGAAATTGTAAACGATATCAACTATTTATATATTTGCCGTGTGGCGATCTACATAGCGCTTAATAACTAATTGTAAAATATATAAATATAAGTATATGTGTGTATACAACAGACATTCAACCTATTACTAATATTGTAAGTGATTAAAATTTGTTAAAATATTAAAGCTCTTGTTATTTATGTAGTTCCTTATCTTGTAGATCTATGTCCAGGTCGGTCAACCATTTGATAGCTTCAGGGGTTGCCTTATAATTTCGTTGCATCTACCATGACCGGTTCTAATGCGGTTTAGTCGGCACCATATTTTTCTGGGCAACTGCATTCCTGGTAGAGTGGCAGTTGAATCTCGAAGACCGTTTTGGTTAAAGTTATTATTTAACGTCCATTTTGATTTACATGCTCCCAAAAATATTACATGTTTAGCTAAAAAGTCACAATGGTTGAAAAGTAGGAATCTGTATTTTTTATATTTTATTTCCAGGGTTTTGGGGAATATAAGACAATGATCATAACAATTGTGTGTGTAATTTGGAATTCAAAATGACATATTACCGAAAATTTGGCCTAGCACATTAAATTTAGAACACTAGGTAATAAAACGGAGGATAAGCATCTAGTTAAACATTGTAACACGTGCAATACTAAATATAATTCCAAAGAACACACGTAGGTCCAAACTATGAAGTTGCGAACACCAATATAATTTCAAACAATGAAATTAGTGCGAAGTTAAAATTGACTAACGCAACTATTCAAACATTACACAGCGAGTAGTATCAGCTATCCAAATAGCAAATATGTACGATCAAAATGTAATACACATTAAAATTCTTGTAGCGCGTAAATTGTATCCATATTATGACTAACAGTTCATACGACTTCCATACATACTATTATACCATAGTCAGTAATAATCCTTACCAATATTTCCCTTTGGCATGAATTCTGCCACAGCGTGTGCGAGTACCTCCTCGCTTGTATTATGGAAATTGCTAAAATGCTGAAATAAAGAACACTAGTTCGCTTCCTCTAGCTTGGACCGATGAAATGGCCCAAAGTTCTCCCTTCAAATCTCAGATAGATAAAACATCCTGGACTGGCGATGTGCCGCTAACATGCGAAAGTGGTTCCTGCTTCCTGCTCGCTTTGACAAAGAAGTTCAGCAATCGAACACGTGTTCACCACCGGCGAAGTGCATTCAGAATTCTTTACGTATGGCTCAAAATTGATGGCCTTGCGAGGGGCGCTAATAAATGATAAATACATAACGCATTAGCGAAAAATCTGGAGCAAACCTCAGCATGCAATAACTTAAAGAAACGTTTTGCATACCTTTTCCAATGGAAGCTTCATAAATTACAATAGTTTACTTTATGCGGTTTCTTGACCCATAAAATCCATATAAAATGAAGTTATAAGTGAGCGACCAGTTGTCCTCAACAAAATAACTAATACAGTGGAACCGACAAATCCGTAAATCACATTTACCAAGAATATCGTACCACGTGCAGGAATTACAAGTTCGGATACGACTTGGGCCCAAAAACACGACCGCTTAATTTGATTTCCAGGAACAGAAGAAGGAATTTGAGCTGCAATGCACGGCTGCTCGCGCAAACTAAGCGTGTTCCGTAAACAGAAACGCAATCGACGTGCGTTTGGAAGCCAGAAATATTAATTCTCCAACTAACGCGAAAGTAAACCGTAACAACCAGTTTTTAAAAACCATTAAAAAATATAGTAATTCAATTATATAAACTAAATACTGGTATGTACCCAGTAGAAGTGTCTGTATAAAATAAAAGTGGTCATAATGCGAGGTTTTTGAAGAAAGAAATATGAAAATGTTGAGGGTATGTTTCTTCTTCCTCATATTACAGGCGAGTGGCCTGTTATAACTACAAAGCGATGTTCTATTAGCCCTATTTGCCCTTAGGCCAGGTGGTCGGCTAGCCGTGCCCGTCGAAATTGAAGAAGATTTCCCTTATTAGGGCTTAACGACTACTACAGGTGTTAGCGCGGTAGCCGGGGAGCGTACGATTTTTAAAATCCGTCTATAGTGTGCTGGGAATCGAACCCAGGCCGGCCGCCTGAGAGGCGAGCATTTGCTTGCTGGGCCATCCGCTCACTGTTGAGGGTATGCGGAAAGCATAGCTAGTAGTCGTTGCTGACAAGGATATAAGTATGCAGTTCATGCAGTAGATGCAAGGCATTGGGTAAATGAAGATAATTTGAGCTCAAAGATAGAAAAGCCAGAACGTAAGTAAAGTGCGTTTGCCGGTTCGAAGACCTCCCCCCACCACTTCGTGGGGGGAGGGAATAAAGGTCAAGGTCATTTTCTCTCCCCAACACTTGGCCTTGAATTCAAAGCCAAAATCAAGTTGAAGGTCAATCTCAATTCTAGTAAAGTGGATGGTTCTGAAACGTCCCCACATCACGTGTCCGTAAGCTTAAGGTCAAGGTCACGTTCAAGGTTAAACCCAGGACCACGTGCAAAGCTGGAACCACTCCTCACCACACGGTCTCTAATTCAAGGTCAAGCCCACTTGAAAAGCTGGAACACGCATTGCTCAGCCTTGATATCAAGATTCGGACGTTAGTTCAAAGCCAGGACAGCTCCCCCACACTTAGACTTGAGTTCAAGGTTACTGGTAGAAGCTTCCCCCCCACTACTTGGTATGGAGCTCTAGGACAAGACCACGGCCTTGAAGTCAGTGTCTCGAACGTCTCGCCGCCACCTAGCCTTCAATTCAAGGTCAAGGGTTTAAACCACTCGAACAACCTCAACATTTAAGGAAAGAGACACATTGTTAAACAGCTTTATTTTCACAAAGACATAAATAGGTACATAAGACAGTAAGGTATACAAAGAATATTAATCGAATTCCGCGAGGATCCGGTCGATGATGTCCTCCAGCTCCGAGATTACGCACCGGAAAACTCTTCGCCACCATCACAGACCTCTGTCGTACCTACGTAAAGTCACACATAAACTAGTCCCTCGAACCGAAAAGGCAGCTGTCCATCGTCCATATGCAGGGAATCTTCGGGCACTAGCATAAATAATTATTATAGTACCAATATCGTAAGAAATACTTAACGCACAATAAAAAGAATGTAAATGTAGAAAAATGCAAGGAAGCGCTAAATTCAAATATTGTTCTCACAATTATCAATTCGTCGGGTAGCAGTATCATTTGATAGAGGTATCGACTACTATTGTTTGACAAAATATTCTCCAAACATAGTTTTTACAATCTCAATTGCAGCTGGTACAATAATCTCTTCACCAATTGTAGTAATTTCCTTCTGGGACGTCTTCAACTGCTGCTGCCTTCTTGTATGCTAGAAAGAAGGGCACCTCTATACTCTCCACACTGCTATCTGTATACCGCAGTACCACAACTTGCCAAAATATCGCTTCGAAGTCGAACACAAAAGGGCGAAGCTTCAGGATCAATTTCCTCTGGAACTGTTTTTGGAACTTTATGAAATTATGTACAAGTTGGCTCTGCACACTGGCGAATAAATAAAACTCAACAACTGGCACAAATGATAACTTTTAATGTAGGAATTCAAATCAAAACTGAGAGCCAATATTATAAAATTGCTTCTGGCTTGGGTTCCCTAATAAACAATAATCATTGAACATCTAGGTATCATAGCAATAAGTTAACAATTGTTTCAAGTAATTTTTTACAATGTTTTTCCTTAAATACTAAATAATTTTTGCCAAATGTGATTCTGGAGCACTTTAACCGCATTTTGATTGCTTTTATGCACTTTTAGCTTATAAACACTGGTTCACAAGTTATTCAGCATTGTGTTGCAGTCTTCTTTCATTTTCAGTTTGCTTTTCACATGTTCTTTGCATTCCTCTGCTTTCTTACACTGCTTTGTAACCCTTCAGCTGCGTTACCGATTGTTGGCATAATGATATGCATACCGAACCGCCGCATAAAACTTTTATAACGCTTTAAAACATCCCTGTACTTAAATAATTTCATTAGCATGTCTTGACGTTACAATATTAACCTGTCAGTCATCACAAATTAAATGCATATGTCACACCGAGCACCAATCATTGAAAATAAGCTGCCGATGGTGTTTTATTCAAATTCTAGCATCTGCGCTCGGTGAGACCATTCACAGTTGGGCACCAAATTAACTGTGCTCTACTCAGAATCACAGACCTTAGAGATAGAGTAACAAGTTCAACATGACACACACACACACACACGCACACACACACTTTAGACTATACGCCAAAATTCGATAGAAAACACCTAAAAGTCTAAGATATTCGTCCAAATTAGCTAAATAATGAAATAACGGCAGTGACCTTGACAATAAATATACACAAGTGATACAAGGGTCACCGGCCCTTTACAATCTGCTGCAGACTTTCAAACTTGATAAATAAACTAGAAACCATTAACGGAATTTAAGCGTATAACATAACCTTTCAAAACGACAAAATAAACACCTACGTTGTCAGATAAATCTTGAACTGTCAATGCTAAATAATCAACACTTTCAGAGGGGTCTAACAAAATCAAGAAACATCACACAATTTGGGGAAGAAGAGTGCGAGAATCCAAATCAAACGCATACGTGCAGCGAACGTAAACGTTAACCGTGGCAGTTAAAATCACCTATATCCGTTTAAATTCGCACAGCCATAAATAGCTTTCATGGGAAACTAACGTTAGTAGGTACAGCAAAAAGATAGGCTACGTCAAAATGAACGTAACAGGACTCCCCTCACGTGGTGACCACGGTTAAGGAATTCTAATGCACGCCACCAATAGGGCATTGTAGGAGCAACAGTAGGATATACAATGTTTACAGACACTTTTTCATATAAAATTATTATAAAAAACTGATGGTACGTTACCTACGAAACCTGTTGTACATCAGAGTAGTTCTTTTGCACTCCATTTGATTTAATCGATTTTCCATGAAGAAATGGTGGTTTATGTGGTAACTCCACATTGTGTGCTGCAGTCCATTCCTTGAGTAAGTTACTTCTTTAAATTTCATGTTATTCCATGTAAATAAAAATATTAGATGCAGCATAGAAAGTTTGTTTATAATTTTAAGATGAAAGTAACCATCTTTTAACCTAACTAAATTACATTATGCTTTTTTATTTTCAGATATTGCAGCCTGATTTTTTATTTTTATTATAATAATGGACGTGAAGCGTAAATTACTTGATCATGATCTGTCTAATGCAATGACAAGCATGTTACATGGACCTTTGACTCAAGTTAGTGAAAGTAAAGTATTTGGAAATGGACACCATTCGAGATGCTGTCAACAGCAACATGGCTTATTATGATTTGAATATTAAACAGGAGGAAGTTAATATAAAAGATGAGTTGCCTGGTACATGTGCAGCAAGTAGTATCCTCGTAGAAGAACGGTTAGTTGATAAGGTCTATGTATGTCAGACTGAAGAAGCATCACAGAAAGGTCATTTAGTGGATCTAATGAAAATACCTAGGGGGCAAAAATATTATTCATGCGCTATTTGCGAATATGAAGCAAAACATAAAAGTGGGTTGGTGAAGCATATGAGAATACATACCGGAGAAAAACCTTATTCATGTTCTATTTGTCAGTATAAAGCAACACAAAAATGTCATTTAGTGCACCATGTGAAGAGAATGCATTCCGGAGAAAAACCTCATGGATGTTCGATTTGTGAATATAAAGCATCACAGAAAGGTCATTTAGTGGACCATATGAGAACACATACTGGAGAAAAACCTTATTCATGTTCTATTTGTGAGTATAAAGCATCACACAAAGGTGATTTAGTGAGTCATATCAGGACTCATACAGGAGAAAAACCTTTTGCATGTTCTATTTGCACTTACAAAGCAATACGAGCAGGTTATTTGGTGAATCATATGCGTAAACATACCAGAGAAAAATCGTATTCGTGCTCTATTTGTGAGTACAAATCATCACTGAAAGGCAATTTGGTGCAACATATGAAGACGCATACTGGAGATAAACCTTATTCCTGTTCTATTTGTCAGTATAGAACAGCACGAAAAAGTAATTTTGTGGCTCATGTAAAGATTCATGCAGGAGAAAAACCTTATTCGTGTTCTATTTGCAATTATAAAGCAGCACAAAAATATGATTTAGTTAGACATATGAGAACACATACAGGAGAAAAACCTTATTCTTGTTTTAATTGTGAGTATACTGCAGCAGAGAAACGTTTTTTAGTTAAACATATGGACACACATAGAAGAGAAGACTCCTATTTGTCTTTTACACTGGATAGCAAACAAATTGAGCCACCCACTTAAGCTAAAGCTGAGGAAGGTGCATCTGCTAACTGTTTCTCTTGAGGTAGATATTATTTGTGTATTCATGCCATTGTAGGGGACTAATGAGTGAGCAGTAAGCTCTTACATTAAAGAGTATTAATTTTAATTAAATTAAAAACTATTTTGAACAACCATTTTGTATTCGACATGCCTGAAAAGTGAGACCTTGTTGTGTTTCAGCAGTCCCCAGAAACACACCATTTATCAGTCGTGCTTATCATCCAAAATGTGATAGGTACAGTGCCTGGTGAGTTCCTCAACTTCCTTAATGCGTCTAGTTTTTGTTGGCGTTGCCTTCACTGTTCCACCAACGTTTTATCGATTTAGTCCCAACAATCATCGAACTCAAAATTATTGGACGTTCGTAGAGATAAAGTCTAGGAATTTAAAATCCAGGTGGATGAGTTCATGAAGTTGCTGACCACGGTTACATCCTTAAGATATTGGTAGCTACTTTAGTGGCCGACGATTAATAATCTGTATTTCGTACAGACGGATATACTGTAAAAACTGGGAAATGTGCTTGTTGCTCCAGAAAACTGAAGCTATGTTATTAAAGTTGGAAAATTGTAATACTGTTTTATGGTAAAAAGTAATATACGAAATGATTATCTCTACATCATTCAACAGCTGGAATAGTGTCACGGCAAAAATATAGTAAATACCTATGTGAAGATTTTAGTCTAACATGAACTAATTCAAATGTAACGAATATTAATGCCAAAATATATTTCTACATACGAAATAATTTGGTTTATTTTAATTCGATTGGAAATGCCGATAACAATACACGAGATTGTTTCACAATCCATTATTATAATACAAAGAATTCAAAGTTATTGGATGCAGTAATAGTTGTAAACAAAATTAAATATGAAATTCATGTACGATTGTTAAGTCCGTTGTATGTATCTTAAAATTGAAGAACAAATATTCTGCAATTATATGTATTACTTTTAATCAGATGGACTATAAGAAATATAACTATATGAAAGGAAAGTTGTTTCGAGAATAGATTGGCGGAAGCTACATTGTAAAATTAATGTTTCGATACAAACTACTGTTATTTAAAATGCATTCAGATCTCATGGAATTAAAAAAAGCTACTTCCATGTATTTCATAGGGTGACTAAAAAAATCTCGGAATAAAATTTTCCCAACTACTAGTATTACTTCAACCTAAAAGTACAGAAACGAAAAATAGTGCTTGTTTTCTCAAAACCAAAAACTAGAAATAGAAAATATTGGATATATTTTTTCCATCAACATAGTTTATCAAAAATAAACAAAATAGGAACTAAATCAGAAACAGAACCATCAAAATTAACAGTTTGTGAAGATATTTTCAAGTCTTATGTATGTGCGTGATATTTATCGATTTTTCAAGATAACGACCCCGCTTGTATACAGCTTTCTTTAATATTTATCCGCCTAAATTTAAGTGTGCTTCGAATGTTGTGCAAGTTTTGGCATTATCCCGTCACGCAGCTGTGCCCTCGATCCGGGCTGTAGCTGAACACGTGTGCTTGTCGCTTTGTAGCGTGTCTTCGAGATTGAATTCAAAATGCCAGTCTATGGGAGCAAGAGAGGTTTTTGGAAGTTTTTCGCTCCATCGCAGTGTTTCCGTCAGGGTTGTAGCCGCCCTTCCCTGTCGGCAGGATGATGTGATACAGTGTTGAGGCAGTTGGTTGCTGGCTGCTACTGCGAGCGGGTTACTAAAGTGTGGCTTCTATCCGCCCCGCGCGATTTCGCGTGGGCGGCCCGTCGAGAGCTTTTCGAGCGGCTAAGGCGTGCAGTTGTGCGGTTTTTGATGATGCTTTGGTGGCCAACGCCCCCGTAGTCTCGTGTGCGATGTAGGCAAGTTCATAGGTGGGTTCATATCCAACGAGGACGTGCAAAAGGTCTCCCTGTTTCTTTTTCATGCGAGTTCCATCGCATCGTGTCCTGTGTAAGGTATCCCGGAGTATGCGTCATCAACGAGTGCAGCTGCAGCCTTGCGACATTCCAAGCTGTGAGGCGAAGTCCCGCCACCAAGTTAAGAGCCAGGTGATACTGCAATAACAAAAGTAGCGTGTATTGTAGATTTTAGCTGTTATATCGTTGCCACATGCATTTAATATTCATCCCTTGCATTTGGTACGCTAACCAACGTTAACAATTATATTCGGTGTTCCACTACAAGTTTCATGCACTAAATTAATGCTAGTGACCCCATTTTCGGCCAGATGCAATAGTAATACTCATTCCTTGTATGCTAACGAACGTCAATAATTATATGTGTTGGTGTACTTTTGGACCATATGTGTACGTTAGGGTGCGTATACATTTGGCGAGCCGCGCGCGAGGCGAGCGTGAGTCGCGTCAACAACGAGACAAATTCGTCATATTTATACCGGGTTGCGAGTCTACCACGAGCCGCGCGAAGAAGGCTCGCGGCCGATCCATTTTTTGTCAGTTTTTGTGGCGAGCTCAGAGGGTTTTTGCGCGTGTAGTGGAACGGGTTTGTGGTAGACTCGTTCAGAAATTTAATTTTCAGCGAGACTTCGACCGCGATAGTATATTATTATATGAATATGGAGTGATCCGAAGAAAGTATGTTAAATATAGTGGAGACCTACAAATTATATAAAAATGTGTGGGAAACCAAAGACAAAGATTGCTTTAAAAAAGAAAAGAAGGTTGAGGCGTCGAATGAAATTGAGTCAGCCGTCGGGAAATCTGCAGAGGCCTGCAAGAAGAAAATCTCAAGTTTATTGGCGACCTACAGAAAGGAAAAAAACAAAGTAAAGTCGCCTATGGGAACAGGAACAGGTACATAATAATACCTGCTACCTTCTTTGCTCGCCTGGACAGGTATTAAACCTTTAAGTTCGTGGGAAGCTCGCGTGGTGCTCAACTTGCCATGCGGATCAGATAAAATTCGCACAGAGACTCGCGGCAGGCTCGTTGGTCAAAAAGCGCGGCTCAGGCGCGACTCGAGCTCGGCTCGCCAAATGTATACGCACCCTTAGACCCATAGATCGGTTTGATATATGTTTTGTATTTTCCTCGCGCCTGTTGCATGCATATTTTCAGGCTGAGTTGTCCGCAGTGTATGATCGATGTGAGGTGGCGCCTGGAAGAAGTTGTAAGCGTCAAGGGTAGGTCAGGACGCTCCGTCGTCGCAGTGTCGGGGAGTCGCAAGGCTACACACAGATTCTACTATTCCCCGTTTAGCTTTTGGGTTTTGCCAAGGTGAAAAGTTAAAAAGTAGGTTCATTTGCTTGCCAGTTTCTCTGTGGGCTTATTTTTGCATTTTCGTTCATATTGATGGAACTGGATGGCGCTCAATCTAATTTATCACTGTTTACCGTCAATTAGGCCGTTACCTGTAGATTATCTCGTGTTGGACCACCTCTTGCTTTACTGAGTCTAGTCGGCACTTCTTGTTACGGACAGGGCGGCGGTCCTATGTGAGCTATTGTCCCGATTTTTGAGTAATACCGTCCTCGCTGGCCGTCTAGCTTTTTCGTGACTTTTTGTATAAACTGGCGCGGTGTCGTAAATGTTGTTTTAGAACGTAACAAGTTTCAAACCATAAACTGTCTGAACAAAAACCACAAAAAAGAATGTTACCAAACGAGTAGTACAGAAAAGGAAACATTGGAGATAAATGTTGCAGAAACTATGAGTAGTCCTGGTTAAAAGGCAGTAAAATGACCTACCTATACTCTGAATCAATACTATACGGCATATGTCCATCTTGCTTTTCATTCACTCTCTTTCATTATGCTTATTTTGGACCACATGATGTAACTATATTAGGTTCAATCCTGTTTGTTTTCTTGAAAAGCAAAATGTAGTACGCGTTTTCAAGAAAGTAAAGCAAGTTTCCTTTAAGAGAAACTACATATGCCGGCGTGCGCAAGGCTTTCTATGCCGGAATCTTCTCATAGCGCCACCAGCTAATGATTACCACGGTACCCTAAAGCATTTTCCCTGTATTTGAATTTCGTAAGTGAGCACCTGCTTTTCTAATTTAAGATGCGCCCCAGCACGCGAGCTAGTGGAGATGGTCGGTATTTAATATGTACAGAATTAAGCATGCTATTTTTGTAACAGGTTCTCGAAACCTGTCATCGCCAGGTGTTTAGTCAAAACCACGTTCCCAGTTCCATTGGGGCTATGGGCGCATTCAGACGACACAACAGTTGTACAACTGTTGAGTGAAAGTTCCCTGAATGCGACCGCTCACTTAGCCGCTCAGTCGTAGCGGTCGCCATTTTATGTAGCGCATTTCAAAACCGCTCACTGATCATAAACCGCTCAGTGAAATGGGCATGTTTACCGCGCAAAACAAATTTAAATGAAGATTATTAGGTAATTATTGTTAGATAGTAT
Organism: Agriotes lineatus; assembly: GCA_940337035.1. Classification (NCBI taxonomy): domain Eukaryota; kingdom Metazoa; phylum Arthropoda; class Insecta; order Coleoptera; family Elateridae; genus Agriotes; species Agriotes lineatus. Next base: position 4,707 of record CALNHX010002421.1, on the reverse strand, counting down.
ATACATAATTACCTACTTTCTTACTACACTATTTACTCTTTAATTTATCTTACAAATTTCATCAAATATGTTTACTCCTTCATTTGAACAAAATATAAAGATATTACACTTTAATTTGTTATTGATAGTATCATCGCTCATAATAGATTGGTTTACTTGGAAATTCGAATAAAAATGTAAATACATTATTTATTTCACGTATTACAGTTGATTTGTAACTCTTAACACAACAACAAAACATTCAGCTGTATTTATAGGTAAAATAAACAACTTTGACAGTTAGCTCAACGTAAATTGAAAAAGGCCATTCAGCAAACCTACATCGCTCAAACTGAGCGCTTGATCAGCGCTCACTCAACGGTTGTGTCGTCTGAATGCGTTCCATTCAATCTGAGCGCCACCTGCCAGCTTTTCGCTGGTCAAGTTTTGAACTAACTAGATGGCACGCTCCGCTGCATTCGCCATTATACAGGTACGGCAACGAGCGGGGGTGGAAGATATTTCTAAAACTATGGGAGTTACATGAATATTGTGTACATAAATGTTGTAGGTATGAAGGTGGTGCATATTACCAAAATAGTTTTGATTATAGAGGGTGGCTCAAAAAAGTGTGGCGAATAACTTACTTTTTTTAAATGGAATGCCCTATCCTTGGGTAGCTTAAAATTTTTTTATTGAAATACTCATCATTTTGATATAAAGTTGTATGGGTCTAACGTCAACTGTTTTAGAGATATTAACGATTTTATACAAACAAATTCTGAAATCCTGGCGGCTGCTGTAACCAACAGAAAACAATTGAATGAAGGAAAACGTTATTAAAAAATGATTTCATGAACTACCTTTCAAGTGTAAAATGGTGGATCTGGGTATTAATGCTATACAGGGTGCTCAACATTTGCAAATTTAATAATTTCGATTTTTTTCTCAAATGGAATGCCCTGTATATTTTGGTATTTTTGAAAATCACTTTTAATGAGTTTTCTTTATTTTTCGATATGTTACTTCTTACCTCTAAGTTGTAAGATGCTTTTCAAGGGATAACAAACAAACACCGATTGAACCACTTGAGCTCTCCAAACAAAAGATAAAATCAAGTTTAGAAAATAAAAATCCAGCCACTACTCGAAACTAGAAATAACAAATACGATAAAAACGAAAAAAACGCAGGACAAAATTAAATCTGAAAAGCGATTGAATTTAGGGCTAGGAGATAAACTGCCAGAATTAAACCTCATTAAAAGTTCTTTCAAAAATACAGGGATATACAGGGTGTTCCATTTAAATAAATCAATATTATTATATTTGCTGATTATCAGTTCTCTGTACAGCTTTAATACTCAGAGTAGGAAAGGAGAACTATTTGAACATTTAATGTAATAGACAGGTGGAATAGTAAAACTCAAACCTTCCGCATGTATAGCATTTAATGAACAAATTGGTAGTTAACAAAGCGACATGTTTCGACAATTACGTCATCATCAGGCTTTTAAGATTTAATTAATTGACTAGAGATAAGTTACGAACCAAATAGAAGCTAAAACTTACTTCAAAATCCGGAAGCAGTAGATTAAGATTAAAATTAATATTAAAGTTTATAGCATAACTCCAACGAATCCGTGATAACTACTATACTCGGGCCGCCGAACAGATAGAGTGGAGCAGGCAACCCAAATAACATATTACAAAGGTCACTTGATAATATTTTAATTATAATTACCCAAAAGGATCGGAGATGCCGACCCTTAGAATTAGAACTAATTTCAATAATTGTCATTAAATAACTTTTTGAGGTTATGATGCAAATAGAAATGTCGACCAACTTAAAAGTCAAGCCTGACATTTGCGCACTTGTAATTGAAAATGTTTAAGCCTGTGGCCTGGCTCTTCCTAAATCTCATTATTGGCTGTGGCGTCGAAACCAAAACACGTTGCCCGTGATATGGTTAAGTTTGTAGCTTTTTTTCTTTGGAGTTCCTTTTTTCAACCATTTACAAGGACTAAATTGTGCATCTCTACTGCTGTTTTCACAGTTACATACAAGTATAAAATATTGACTTGTAAAGTAGTCTCTTAAGGAACTTTTAATTATTCATACAGCTGCCTGCATTATGGGTAACCGTAAGAAACTAATTCGTAGTCAAGAAGGTGAAAGAATCTATAGCGACTATTGCAATTTTATTCAGTCGTTTTGCAAGAATGGGTGACTAAAGCAACCGATGTTGGCTTAAATACAGTTAAGCGAATTGTTAAAGGAGCCTAACAAAGTGGCGGAAGAAAATTTACTTCTCCAAGAAAACAAATTACTAAACTTACCCCAGGTCATCTCTCGATCAACATAAAGAAGAAGTAATCCCAAGTGTGATCTATAATTTTGCCATAAAAAGAGACCTACAATGAAAGCTGTATTCGAAGTCGAATAAAATGAAGGGGGGTGTTAATTTCACTGAGAAATTACATTCCTTTAGGCGATTGGTACATAAAATGGGTTTTCAATAAAGAAAATGTCAAGACAATAAGCACACGTTCTAATAGAGAAGAGAGAAATTCCAGCAAATTGTGTTGAATTCTTAAGATAAAATATAAAGCCGAATGCTGAAATATTGTGTACACTGATGAAACGTACTTGCATAGCTTCCATACTGTTCTAAATGTTGTGATGATGGTACCAACAATTGTTTAAAATCTTCCGTCAGTAAAGGGCAAGCATTGATTATTCTTTATGCCGGAGATAGAAAAGGTTTCGTACCAAATTCATTCTTCTTCTTCTCATGGTGCCTTATCCGTTCCGGACATTGGCGATCAGCATGGCTATTCTCACTTTGTTGGCGGTTTGTCTGAACAGTTCTATTGACGAGAGGCCGTACCAGTCTTTGAGGTTTTTCAGCCAGGAATGCCGTCTTCTTCCTGAGCCTCTCTTTGCTTCTAATTTACCCTGTAGTATGAGTTGTAAGATGCGGTATTATAATTTTGCATCACATGTCCGAGATATTCGAGTTTGCGGATCTTTACCGTGTTCAATATTTCTCGTTCTTTGCCCAGTTTCCTCAGCACTTCCTCGTTTGTTTCGTGGGCGGTGTACGGTATTTTCAGTATTCGTCTGTATATCCACATCTCGAAGCATTTAGCCTATCCGTGATTTCTTTATTTATTGTCCAGGCTTCCGCACGATAGAGGATAACAGAGAACGCATAACATTTTGCCATCCTTATTTTCAGTTTTAGACTGAGGTCTTTGGCTAAAAAGAATCTTTCCAGTTTTGCAAAAGCGGCCCTTGCTTTTTCTATGCGGCATCATACTTCGCCCCGGTAATCCCAGCTGTCATACACGGTGGTTCCCAAGTATTGATAAGTTTTCACTTGTTGTACGACTTGCCCATTTATGTATAATATTCTTTGTTAAGGATTTTCTGATTTTGACACCACCATATATTTGGTTTTTCTGATGTTTAGCTCTAGGCCATATTGCTCCGATTGTTGTTTTACTCTCGTTAGAAGGTTCTGAAGATCGTCTAAGGAGTTAGCGACAATGGCAGCATCGTTCTCGTATCTGATGTTGGTATTTTCACCGTTTAATTTAATTTCAGGTTGCCCTTCCAGTGCCTCTCGAAAAATGCCTTCAGAGTAAAGATTCATTCCTGATGTTTAAATCAGGACTTAAGATCCAGATAATTGCCACGATAAAATAAACCATTAAAATTATGTGAATTGTCTGAAAGAATAATTATTGGCAAATCTTCAAAAAGTCGGTTTTGGTCATCGATAATGCATCGTATCACAATGTCTGTACTGAGCCGAATCCAACATTTGTTTGGAAAAAGCAGACATGCAAAAGTGGTTATTAGTAAGAAACATTTATATCAAGTTGAATGAAACAAAACCAATTATATGGTACAAGAAAATTACATAAACCTGCACATAAAAGTTATATGATTGAGAAATTACTAGCGGAACATGGTCATACGTAGTCCTACGATTACCCCCTTACCATCCAGAATTAAACCAGATTGGGAAAATATGGGTGTCAGTAAAGGACTATGTTGCTACAAATAATACAACATTCAAATTAGACGATGTTAACACTTCTGCAGAAAATAATTTTGGAAGTGTGAGTGTGCAAGAATGGAAGAATATATGTGCAGTGTCGACAAACATAAGTGGGAATACATTATGGATAACAAAGAAGAAATAATTATTACAGTAGACGACAGCGGTGAATCCGGTTCTAATCTATCATCTGAACAAGAAGATGATTTCGTTGAAGACAATTTAGGTTGTTAACCATTAGAGGAATCTATATTGTATTATTTTACCATTTATTTGATTAATTGACTGTTATTTTTTTTGTATTGTATTTTATGTATTTTTCTTTGCTTTACCTATAAAATAATTTCAGAAACTAGAAAGTCATCAGATTTTTAAGTTATTTAGAAGTTATTTAAATTTTTATATTTTGTAAATCTAAATAAAATATGTTCATTTTCAAACACCACAAAAGTGAAAACTTGTGTTAATTATAATTATAACAAAAGCTAAAGGTAGTACTTTAACTTTAAAATCAAACATTTCAGCAATATAATTTAATTATTACTTGTGATTTTCATCCATCATAATCATGGAAGAATTATTTCCAACGTATCACAATTCTACCTCAATCTTGAGTTTTTACATTTCTACTAAATTATTGTTTTCTAATTTTGTTACTTTT